>CM042436.1:33161541-33321541 GCA_023631565.1 Gymnocephalus cernua
TGTTCCAAAGTGACCACGTGTGTCTCTGAAGTAAAGGCTGGACTACAACAGAGCTGTTTGGAGCAGTTGGTGAACAGTGTTTTCTGGTGGAGATGGTAAGTCCCTTTGGGGGGGACTTGGGGCTTTTTCACTTTGTAAACCGATTACATGCACAAAAAATATATATAACACAATAAAGGCCAAAAGGCATAATATGAGCACTTTAAGTGTCTCAGCAAGCAAGCAAGTTTAGCAGCAAGCACAGCACCACCTGGTGAGCCGGTCCACCTGATGCCATGTCACTCTCTCCAGCCACATTTCCACTTCCGCAGGCCACTTCATTACCGTTCTCATACTACTGACATACTACTTCATACCTGACCACCAGAAGCCCTCTGACTATTCCACCTCCCCCACATTTCCTATCTCTCTCCCCCCTCATTTTCTGTCCTCTCTACCCACCTACTGTGCAATATTTAATATTAAATACTTTTGTTAATATTGATAATACTGTGCAATTTCATTACTGTGCAATATCTGTATACTGTGCAATAGCATTACTCCACACTGCATATCACACTGTATATAAAACCATATTTTTGATTTTTTATATGTAGCCTACATAGCATCTCAGAACTGTGCACCTTTACCCTCCCCCCCTCCCCCCCCCCCCACCCCCACCCCCACACTTTTTTTTTCACTACTTATTTTATTCATTTTATGTTGTTACATTTCTTTCATGTACATGTTGGCACTGGAAAATGAGTTGCTTTTAATCTTGTTGTACATGTGTATAGTGACAATAAAAGGCATTCTATTCTATTCTATTCTATTCTATTCTCTCTGCTTACAATGCTCCAAAACATAGTCATACGGGAGAAGAATGAATCAACATTTATCCAAGAGAAGTTTCAGCAACCTCAAATTTCAGCATTTACATAATAGCCAAGCCAAGACACAAATTATACTTCCATTCACTTGTTTTGACGCACATTTTCAATTTGTAGATAGTAAAATTGAGTGAGAAATGAACAGTAAAGTAATCTAAAATACAGCAAATAATGGAAAAGTTTGTATTCTGAAAAAAAAGAGAAGATTGAATATCTCATCAACCCCTCTTTATCCCGACATGGCTGATAAATACACCACACGAAGAACATTTTCTATTTAAAAGCAAAAGTCATTTTTTTCCTCAAAAGCCTAAATATTTTATCTCACTTCATGACTATAAATAACTCTCTTAACTCACATCCTCTTGAAGTGTTAGTCAAGAGGATTGGGCATCAGCAGATAGGCTTTACTTGCCATACTTGCTTTTGCTTACAGTCAATAACCTTATTGGATCTGTCAAAAGCATTTAAAGACTGTTATTCAAATAGGCTTTCAGTTAGAGAAGGGTTTTTATGGCTGGTTTTATGTACCTATGTTTTTCCTTTTTATTCTTATGTCTTTTATTTACTGTACTTCATTTTATTGTGAAGCACTTTGTGATTTGTATCTGTGAAAGGTGCTGTATAGATACACTTCACTTACTTACTTACTTATGTGAAGAGAGTTGATTTCATGTTGCTACAGTGATATATGTATATATATATATATATATATATATATATATATATATATATATATATATATATATATATATATATAGATGTATACATATATGTATATATGTATACAGTACACAATGCTGAGGCTCCTTTTCAACGAGCGTTGAGGGTACTTACATCTCAAGTGTCACTGATGTACCGCCGCTGCTCCTCCCTGTATCTCATACTGTAGCTGTCATAGCTGTCCTCCCCCACCAAATTTCAATTATTAATATGTTTCTATAGAATGAAACCTCAGAGACATACCTTTTAAGTTGGTTCATTTAGGCTTTTGTTTTTCGACTGTCACCTTGTAAACCAGAGTAAATGAGGTGTTGTCAGGAGCTTCCAGGCTCCGATCAGCAGATGTCAGCTGGCTCCAAATCCCCTCTGGGTTCATCTACAACTCTGCTCTGACATGAACACCATGTAGCATGGCCTTCAGTATCTTACTGCATTTAAAGTGCCCATATTATGAAAAAAAATCACTTTTTCTGGGATTTGGGATGTTATTTTGTGTGTCTGGTGCTTCCACATGCACACAAACTTGGAGAAAAAAAGCATCCATGTTGTTTTGAGTGAGATACGGTTTCTGAATGATTCCTGCCTTCAGTCTCCGGGTGAGCTGGTCAAAATCTGCAGGGCTATCTACGTCATCGGCTGAAACATTTGGTTTGTGCTAACCACTTTAGCTAATACCACATCAGCTAGCTGTTTCTCCAACTTCAGTCAGTACAAGGCTTCTTCTAAACAAGGGCGCACTTCCAACTTTGCGTGGAATACCTGCAGACGAGGGACATGTAAGGAGGTCTATACAATTTATTTTGTAGATTATGGTGAACTTGTGTGGGTTGTAGCAGTGTTTTGCCATTGAGAATGAGGTGGCTAACAGCTTCTAGCTAGTAGTCCTTACCTAGCTACTGTGCATGTGCGACTCCCAACAAAGCTAGAACAGAAGTGAGATGTCTCACTCTGTAGCTAAAACAGAGAGCTCAACACACAGGGTGAAAAGAGGAGCTGCAGCAATGTGCAGTACAACAAAAATATGGTGTTTTTTGAAAATTAAACCATGTAAACCTATTCTGGTACAACCTCAACATACAATTATTGAAATGAATTATGAAATGAGCATAATATGAGCACTTTAAACCTTTCATTTTGGCCTACTGACGGCAAAAGGCAAGAAGAAAAACATATCCCCGCTTAGTCATTTTGAATGTGGGGAAAACAGAAGAAAGATATTGTTTGAGTTAGCCTGCAGGCCAATCCCAATTTGTAGCCCAATATACAGTAAATGTATAATATACAAGAAAAATACTCAAACTCAAATCCTCAAACTGGGACCTGGTCTTGAGGGTGTTTCCAGTTTAATTTTGTTATAATAGAATTATGTCATGTTAAAAACGCAAATAAGTTTCACTACGATCATCAACATCTCATGTACAGAGTTGACAGCAATACAACTAAACACTAAATGTAACATTTTTTATTATCATAACAGTAGGTACCACTTTTCTTCTCACAAATGCTAAATACCATATGTAAATATGTTCCAAAATGCTTGAATGTTCAGATATATCTTGATACAAAGTCCAGATTTGTATAAAATCACAGGGACAGCTTGTTGACAAAGGGGTGAGAGAGGGGTGAGACATGCTGGACCTCTGCATCGAGGCATAAACCTCTCAGTATATGTGCGCCTGCTCTACCACTGTCCAACCCGGCCACACATTTGTTATCTTTTTTGCCTTGTTGCAACTTGTGGGACAAAAAAGATCTGAAGTGAACTGAACTGTTAAGATCAGGTGAAGATCAGCGCCTCTACATTTCTGTTCTCTGCACTGTGATTATACCACTAGTGCTCTTGTTTTGTGCATCAAAAGCAAATCAGCAACCCAGTTCTGTTATGAAGCATTTCTGTTATTAAACAGCTTATAGGATAATTCTGGCTTAGTCAAACTTGGGTCACATTTTTGTATAGCAAAGCCATAATTTCTATCAGTTTTAATAACACTGTACTCATGAAAATATTGTGCACTTGAAAATATTTGTATCTACAAAAGTGGGGCCCTGCAGAAAAGGTTTGGGAACCACTGTATCAGCCATTGCCTTAGCGGACCGAGCTTGCTCTGTTGTCATGGAGATTACTATGTTGTCATTGACCTTGGACCTAAATTATAATAATTAAAGAATTATTCTTTAGGGAATGTTAACATTCAAAACCTGGACAAGTATTTTATATTCACACACCTCACGTCCAGTTCTAGCTGCATTGATGTATTTGTATTGATATCAATATCAGCGCCATGATCTACATCTGCAGGTCAGCAATTCAATTTGGGGAAGAACAGGACAACAGGTACAGGAAGAGAAAAAGAGAAGTCATATTGAAAGAAAATCTAGACATTCAGATTTATTATTAACTTGTATGACCCTTGCACAAACCAACATAGTCTATATCTTTCTTTCTCTCTCTCTCTCTCTCTCATTTGTGCTTTTTTATCTAACACACACACACACACACATACACACACACACACACACACACACACACACACACACACACACACACACACACACAAACACACACACACACACTGATCGTCTGATCTGACAGTCTCATATTCGATGAATGTCAAGTCCACTGAATTCATTTGCACATTTTTAGCTGAGGGTTGATGCATCATTGAGGCCTATTTTTCCATGCTGTCACTGTTTTACATCCAGTTTCATCATTATTTCATACTGGGCTATTTATTATGCTGCTGTACAGTGCACACGCACACACACACACACACACACACACACACACACACACACACACACACACACACACACACACACACACACACACACACACACACACACACACACACACACACACACACAAAGTTAGAACATTGTCTCCATTCCTACACTTTCTAACAGAGTTAGCGTTTGTATGAACACCACAGGCAGGAGTAAGTCTTCGTGCTATTGGTAATTTTAGCATCAGTCCAGTGCTAGAGTACTGGCTGTCTGACTGGTTACAGTTTTTTACAATCACTTTGCTACTAATTTCAGAACCTTGACGTCATTTTTCAAAACTCTAGACACAAAACTCAAAACGATCATCACTTGTAACACAGGCTGTCCAATGTTCACAACATTGTATTGTGCATTCATATCTTTAAATAAATCTTGCACTTGCACAATCATTGGTTCAAAAAATGAATTTATTGTGAAATACCATTGAAACGTTACTTTAGATCACCCACACACAAGCTACCCATAGTTTCACTGGGTCATCGTTCGTACAATCATTAAATATTGTAGTACAAAATAGGTGATACATGTTTCATTATGGTACTAGATGTAAATACATCCCTGTAAAAGTACTGCAGTAGTAGAGAGAATACTACAGACATAGTGGAATAATTGAACAAAACCTGAAATGTATTGACGAAAAACAATACAGTACGATCACAACATAAGTTTATTAGAATCAAAGCAAAATAATTAGCTAGGAAATAGAAAAAAAAGACAGTACTGTAAAACATCAAATGAGTGTTCCTCAACTTGCTTGTACTATAATAAGCAAAACAAAGAAGTGATTACTGTACTTCTACATATTCATCAACTCTGTCTTGTAGATTTGGCCGCAGGTTCTCATCTACATCGCAATCAGCCAAACATCTTGGAAAAAACCTTCGGGCATGTCGAACAGTGTGGTATATATGTGTATATATATATATATATATATATATATATATATATATATATATATATATATATATATATATATATATATATATATATATCAATCATCAGTAACGAGTTGGCAGAATTGGACAAGCAATTCCAAGGGCCTGTATGCATACAGTGCAGTACTGTCAATACTGTAATAGTCTCAAAGGTAGTACATGGGACCATAGAAACAGTGTCTGATAAACAGTAGTACATTACAGTAAAGAATGATGATGAAATATTACATCCATAGATAATGTAGTCTGATTGGTTCATGCTCCACACTAATTTGTGACAATGAATCTCGTTATCTTGAAACTTTCATGATCTAAACATGGAATATTGTTTGTCTGTTTCCATACAACTATGCATTAAGAATAATGCAACAGTTACTTATCATTTTGAGTAGTTGTATTGATTGATAGTTAGATCATTGTAATGAAATGAATAGACAGTCATCTGAAATGTAATGTGTGAATTGCTTTTTGAAGTAGTAGTACTCTGATGTTAAGTTGTGTCATATTGAACAGGTGATCTTTGTTAAATGAACAAATGATCTTTGGTTTATGTGTATTGCATCCAAGCAATTGAAAAAAGTGTTAGAGTTTTGAAAAATGTGTATTTTGATCATTGGTTGTGAGTTTTGTGTCTAGAGTTTTGAAAAATGACATCAAGGTTCTGAAATTAGTACCAACGTGACTGTAAAAAAACTGTTATAATATAATCTTGCCAAAGATAAATTCATTCTAAACAATAATCTTGCTTTTGGGGATCATAAAGCTAATATCTTACATAATGCATGTCAAAATTGTAGTTTCAACGTGAGAAATAATTTCAGTTCCCTGTAGAGGTAGACGTAAATGGCTTATTATGAAAGTTTGCTCTAAACTAGAATTGGTCCTCACACTGTATTCATTACAGGTTATAAAACTGTTTATTTCAATCAGGAGAGACTGTGTTGCAGAAATGCAAAATGTATTCAACATGTGTAACATGACATGTATGGTATTTGGAGATTAGACTCCATCATAATATAATATATTATTATGATAATATATTAAAAGGGGGTAGGAAGCCGAAGACATCCCCCGATGGAGTCTAGACACTGGCGGTGGAGTGAGAGAGAGATGGGGAATAAATTGAGAAGTCTTCCTGCCTGAATTTACGCTAAGCTTCATTAGACTACAATCTCATTTACACTTATGTAACCAGTAGTTTATGTTCTTCTTCTTCGTACATCATTTTATCTTGTTCCATTACTTTGTTCATTTGTAGTCCAAAAGCTCAATGTGAGTCTATATTAGTGGCTCTGCTTCTAATTAGACAACTTCATTTGACAGGATTTGAATGTGGGGTCTTCATAAGTCAAGTGCAAAACAGCACCCCTTAAATAAAATTAAAAAAAAAACACTTTCTAACACACCTTTAGTGTGATCACTGTAAATCATATCATGTACAGGCTGTCATTTGGAATTTTCATCTTAACCCAAATAGCTAATAGGGAAGTCTGTATGACAGGAAATGAGTTTCAGTTTGCATTTGAGCATTTTCAGTAGCCTGGTCCTACCAGACTCTGGTACATTTCATTAGTCCAGAGAGTCTGGCCACTCTCCATTGACAAGTGTTAACTTCCTTGAAGGTGGTGAATCTGTTGAAGTTTAAAACTATTGGATCTGCCCAGAGCCGCTCTGGATCTGCCGTAACCAATCGCTAACGTTTGCCCTGGTCAACTCCTTCACCACTAACGGAGCGAGCTGGAAAATCTAACTTTTCCCGAACCCCGTGGGGAGGAGGACCACAACATCATGGCCACCAACAAAACTCAGCAAAGATTGTTCTTGCTCGGGCTTTAACTTCTGGATATTCAGCAGCGTTGCCACAACGGACTGAATGGCTTCGCTCGCATATTTGTCCGCCGCCATTAAGGAACTCACCGAAGGTTACCGAAGGTTACCGAACCTCAGCGCCATCGTTCTCAGCCACTCCCTCTGTTCGCTGATTGGACCGGTAAAGATTTGGCCGGAGAAAACCCACGAATATACCACAAACCTAGACGGAGTACTGAAGGAAAATTAAAACTGAGAGGAAGCGTGTAGGAGGGCGGAGCCAGGCTACATTTTTAAGTGATCGGAATAGAAAATGACGTGACTCCAGGCTCTGAACTGTGCTCCTTTAAAGGTCTTGTAAAGCTCAGTGAATATAGTGGGGGGCACAGACATTTAAAAATGTATACATTCACGGTACTGGTACCAATACCATGTGTTCATACAACGTAGAACAGTGCAGCATACCGAGCAGCATCTTACTTCTTGACTAAGCAGATATGTACATTTAACTGAGCTCAGAATTCATCCCACCTACACTTGAACTGAATCAACACACACATCAGTTTAGGTCAGGAGTGAAATCTCCATTTACATTATGCCTTTGTGTCTATTTGCCTCTCTCTTTATCATCCTTTGTTAGCCTCCAATTGAAACTGTAAAAGCTAGAACTTTTCGTATTATCGCCCGCTCTGTTAGGAGGAAGCTAAAATTATGTTTTATCTACAAAAAAAGATGTCAGAACTTTTAAAGCCTGTCTTGTAACGCTGTCTGAAAATGTCCTGCAACCAGATAACACAACGTAGTTTATCCTTCAACATTAAATGCAAAATACATTAGCTGGCACAGTATATACAGGACTACACAGAATATACAGATCATGACTTTTTTGTCCACCGGAGCTTAAAATTACAACACAAACAAAGCGGAAAGTAACGGGACATCTGAAAAGCGTGACATCTGGTGGAACTTCAGGCAGACCGAGAGCAATCCCGGAAGTGGAACATCGTGGATATAGACTATAATTCTGTTAAAATTGTGTGCTCTGTTTTTTGAAGAGCCTACTACTGATGACCGATCACTTACCATATCTTGTTTTTTACATGTGCATAAGAGACTTCCTTGAGCTTCCTTTTGGTTTCCCAAATCATTTACTGTTACTGCTCTTAAAGACTTTCCAAATTCTGATTGTACAAAGAGTTGCTGCACTGCCTGTGTTTGTCAGTTAGAACTTGCCGATGCAGAAGATAGGGTTGACTAGCACTGTTGTATTTATATATCTGCAGCTATCCTATACAAGTACAAGTGTACAAGTATGTATAGTGAATATGAATACATTTGGTTTCATTTTGTGCAGTTGGAATTCTTCTATGTACAAATGGCAAACAAATAAAGCCTATTGAATCATATTTCTGGTAGCACAATTGTAGATGATGAGGTGCATTAGTCCATTTTGGGTGAGATTAACTGTTAACTGCTAAGCTGCATGTTGGTAAAGAGAACTGTGTTTGGAAGAAGAATAGAGATTTGTCGGTTACCAGTATGCAATAAGACTCTAGCCTCTCTCTCATTGGCTGTTGACTGAAAAGAAATTATTTGAGATTTAAGATTGAGTAATATCGTTTTGTGCGTGTGTGTGTGTGTGTGTGTGTGTGTGTGTGTGTGTGTGTATGTGTGTGTGTGTGTGTGTGTGTGAGAGAGAGAGAGAGAGAGAGAGAAAGAAAGAAAGAGAAAGAAAGTTAAGAAGAGGAAGAGATAGTGTTGCTGACAGCCTGTCAGTTTGCATAGACAACAATGTGACGATGAGGTCTACTCCGTTTTGACAGGTTGCCCTTCAGCCCCACTAAACAAACACACACACACACACACACACACACACACACACACACACACACACACACACACACACACACACACACACACACACACACACACAGTAAGTCCACAACAGAAAGACAATAACAAAACATAAATCATAAATTGGATCACGTGGCTTCAAATTACATGCTAGTTGTCAATGAAGGTGAGAGTTAGGGTGGAGTACTCTCTTTATTGAGAGTATGGGATTGAACTGTAGCAGAAAACATTAAGTAATCTCAACAAGAACACACACTTATATTACTAAGGGTGTACTACTACAATACTAGGTTCCTGCATGAGCTGGTCAGGTTTGGATCTGATGTGTTTTGTTATGTCCTCCTGTCATTGAGTTGCAACTAGTGACTGTTTACAATATCATTTAATCAGATTGTTTTTTTAACAATTGATTTATCTTTAACTGAAAAATTGCCAATATGATTTTACAAAGCCGAGAGTGATGTCTTAACATTGTTTTTGTTTTTTGTTGTTAATTTACTATTAATGGAAATAATAACAGTACATCAATTAACCTTTAGTAAAGGGGAACTCCACTGATTTTAGGTCAGTCACTGCACTCAGCCAAGAAAGATTTACAGCACTTGTAACTTTGGAAAGAGCCAGGCTAGCTGTTCCCCCCAGTCTCCAGTCTTTATGCTAAGCTAAGCTAATCACCTGCTGGCTCTAGCTAAATAGTACATGAAAGTGGTATCGACCTTCTCATCTAAGTCTGGGCAAGCAAGCAAAAAAGTGAATTTTCACTTTACTTTACTCATATAAGACTTATCTCAACAAAGTCACCAATGCACCACAAACAAACAGATGCTGTAACACTGTAAAGAAGGGCAAATTATATGATTAAAAAATGGAGAAGTTTACGGAGGAAGGATTGAACTCAGAGACCAGAACGTGAGTAGGCTGGTGTTCTGGGGTTAAGAGGAGGTTAAAGAGCTTTATGTTGAAAAATGAATGCAAACAGCAGGCTGAAGAGAAATCTGGTATGACCTTTATAATGCGTCTCCCCTATGACTTATTGTATAAGGTTTTAAGGAAGAAGATGTGGAGGGTTTGAATCCTAAATTAGATCACCACTCATATTGTAGGACTGAGAAAATAAGACACGTGAATATTCACTCGGTGATACAGTTGTAATCGTGTCTTTATTATGATACCAGGTAAAAGAGATCATCCAGTAGTTAAAAACCTAAAATGTCCCATTTAAATTAATTGAAGGGACGCTTTTATGATGAGAAAGCTGTGCCACCATCTCTGCAGGGAGCTGAGGCGTGTCTCGGTTACTTAAACAAAAATCCAAGCTATTAAAAGATGTCATCACGTATCAAAGACTTCACAACCTGCTCCAGCCGGTGCAAGAAACAGGGCAGGTTTTCACAGCTACACAGGGTGATCTTTTTGAGTTGGATTTTATTCCAGTTTGTACAAAATCATGAAGCTGCTAATACTGACCCAGACTGGCCAGTAAGGTAATCCATTTTAACATTTATAGAGCAATTTGTTTTTGGTACATTACAAGGCTATCTATTCTGACACTTCACACACACACACACACACACACAAAGCGCCTGAATGGTCTAATGCAATGACACAGAGAGATTGATTCAGGCTCCTAAACAGGCCACATCCCTTCATCCCTTCATCCCACATATTCTCTTCTATTCTCTTCTCTTCTCTTCTCTTCTCTTCTCTTCTCTTCTCTTCTCTTCTCTTCTCTTCTCTTCTCTTACATTTTTGGCTATTACTTTACAGATGTAGAAAATCAGTAATTAGTTAGAACTACAATCTTACCTTGTGTGGGACAAGGTAAGATTGTAGTTCAAATGAACATTTGTGTGCTTGCTGTTTGTTCATCGCCACGTCAATATACCGTATCTCCTGTTATAATGGCACAGACACAGAAAAACAAGGAACGTGGTCTGAAACAGACAGACAGACAGACGGAGAGACAGACAGGCAGACTGAAAGAAAAAAGAGAAAAACAGAGAGAGAGAGAGAGTCCAAACAGGGAGAAATGGAGCGCAGCACATCAATCATTAGGATGATTATTATGGCAGTTGTCATGGCAACATTCTCCCATCCCCCTCTCCCCCTTCTCTCCTCTCCCCCTTCTCTCCTCTCTCCCTCCCTCTCTTTCTCTCTCAAATCAATTCAAATGCGCTTAAATGCCACGGTAGGCATAGTAAAGTGTGGATGAATATGAAGAAAAGAAGAAACTGAGAGAAGAAGAAGACCATAAAACACAAAATAAAAAGGATAAAACAAGATTTAAAAATGTATGTTATTTAGTTAAGGTGCCATATTGTTTTGAAGCAATCGATCACGATTGTTTTGTGGTTCGTATCTTCTCATCTAGTGGCTTAACGTCTGTGAGTTGATTCTGAAAGCAGTCACGAGATCTCGGAGAACAAAGCGACACGATGCAGGGTTCAATTTACAATGATCTAAAGGTTTAATAAGACACACAACAATATACACATTGTCTGACAATCACTCCATTTACTACTATGACATGAGAGTAGACAGATAAGAAAGAGGCTCCATAGGAAGGGAGGATTGGTTCAAGGTAGCATCTTCAGAAAGGAAAGGAAAGGAACTGTGTTGCAATTTGTGACACAAATGTACGATACAAATTGAAACAGATAAGAGAGGCTTTGTTCAGAGTTTTTACAGAATGGCACGTAACATATTCACTGCAGAGATCTGAGGAGCAGTTAACCATAGTCCTCATAAATCCACCGGAGTTTAAAATGCCAACAAAAGAAAAGCCCAAGGCAACGGATCTGGCGGATTTTCAGGCGGCAACGGAGCAATCCCAGAAGTGGAACGTCAAAACAACTCTACGCCTTGACTACATTGTATATAACTTTATATTTCTACAACATGCTAACCATTTCTAACAAAAAACGAACTCACCAAGATTAGAGGTGTACCGATCCGATATTAAGATCGGATATCAGTCCCGATATTGACAAAATAGCTGGATTGGCTTGTGGATCTGTTAATTTTTCCGATCCCCGATCCAGCTATTTTGTTAGTTTTTTTCCCACGTGTGTCTCATGCTGGAAGAGTTGAGTGTACAAATAAATAAGAATTCAATACATTACATTATTTTTGTTTTGTTATTTTGTCTTAGTCAGGAAAGTCATGTTCAGTTAGGAAAGTCTGGTGCCTTTAGTCTCTTCCACATGGTGGAAGGAAGGTATACAGTTTATTATTAATTAAACAACGGTATTGGATCGGTATCGGGTATCGACAGATAAACAAAGCCCAGGCATCGGTATCGAGACTGAAAAAGTCAGATGGGTGCATCCCTAACCAAGATCACACACGTCACCTCCAAAATGATCATCACCCTACACCCAACATCTCAGCCCTGAACGATGGAGCCATCACACGCCTTGCCCACGCCATTGTCAATGACACCAATCACCTTCTATATCCACACCTCACACTGCTGCCATCTGGCCGCAGATACAGGACTCTGAGGTGTAAAAGGACTAGCACTGCTGAACAAACTATCTCGGGGACTTTGTATAGATCTGGTGTCGTTGTTGTAAATGTGGTTATTTCTATGTGTCTATATATATATATACCTGTCTTTATGTTATCTGGTGATGTATATGTCCGTGTATTTTGCCATGTACATGAAACAGACTGTGAAAACGAGTCTCCCTCATGGGACAATAAATATCTATCTATCCACGTTGCACCACGTCAGAGAGAAAAATCTGCTGCTGTGTTACGACACCCAGCAGGAAGAGGGGGCTGTTCTCCCCGCACAACCCAGCGAAATCCTTCAGTGTTTCTGGTGATGACACATGGTGAATGGACTGAGGGTCTGTGGGAAATATGCACCTGTCACTGAGAAGTCCCAGTAGTTATAATACCACTGCTTTACAGTAAAAAAAAACAATCAGCATTCACACAATAATAATGACTTGAGTTTCATTTATACATTTTAGACAAAGTAGTAATGTGACTATGTATTTCAAAGTGTCTTTTATTTATGTATTTGCTATTGAGCACTTTGGATCCCCATAAATAACAGGCGCTCTTACAATCCTCTGGCCCCTCTGCGATGTCTTCCTCAGCAGGGATGATTGAATGTTAGTCAACATGGAGGCTGGAGGCCCTGTGCTATACATCGCTCCATGCTAACCATTTTGCATATTTGTCTGAATTAAAAGCAATTAAATCCCATTTTTTTGATGTCTCATTATTATACTGAGTTATTAGAATCATTATTTTTATAGTCACTGTGGATAAATGTGCATCATCAAGCTGTCAGTTATGCTTTTTGTCAGAGGTCTCCTAATTTTAACTGTTTCAAATAGGCTTCTCAGATTAAAACAACTAAGCACATCACATCAGTGCATTATGCTCCGTCATTGCATGCATATCTTTATCATCCCAACCTTTCTCCCTTTGCTTTCTTTGCTATCAAACCCTCTTTTCTTTCTTGTGTTAAAATACACAGAGAGGCTATATTCATAAATAATATGCCACTAGACCTCTGCTGAAATAAATAAAAGGGAAAAGAAGGTGATTATTTCCCTTTGCCCGCTCTCTCCCCTCCCTCTTTTTCCATCTAGTATTTTCAATTTTCTCAGAATGAGGAGATCGATGCAGAGTGATGGGATTATGTAATGACCTTATTAGCAAGCATGTGTGTTTGTGTGTGTTATTTTATAATCAGGACATTCTCATGCAGTTTTAAAAACCTGCAAGTCTGCCCTGGGCTCTCGATCAGATGAATCAGTGAGAGTGAAGACTGCCGCTGTTCTCTTCTTTATGTCTTACATGATCCACACTGAGTACGTTTACATGCACATCAATATTCCACTATTGTTCCAAATGTGACAATATTCTGAATGTGATACAGGTCATGTAAACACATTCCGGTTGGATATAAATTAAACTTTGGTTTGATTCAAATAAGTTATCTTTGAAATTGACCAAAACTAAATTCATGATATTTGGAAATCATACTATAAACAGATGTTAAAATAGTAATTGATAACGAAATAATTGAAAGAGTCTATGAAAGTACATTTCTGGGTGTTGTACTTGACCTCAAACTGTGCTGGAAGCCCCACATTAAATATCTGTGCATGAAGATGGCCAGGAGTATTGGTATATTGAGCAAAACTAGATACATATTGAACCAAAATACACGACATACTCTGTACTGCACACTTATTTTTACCATATATATTATATTGTGTAGAACTATGGGGAAATACCTACAAAAGCAGTATTACAGTTGTATTTTCATTTCATTAAAGGTAAGGTTGGTAATGTTGAGGGGTAGCAAGATTTGAAAGTAGCATCTCCTCTGGGCTCCGTCTAACCCGTAGATCGTTAATGTTAATGGACAGAGCATGTGTGACGTCACCCGTTGGTTTGTGGAGATCTGCTATGAGTCGTCGAGTTTGCCGTTACGGGCGCAGCCATCCTGGTTGGGGATGTGAGGATTTTAGACGAGAGGGGGGAGTGAGGGAGGAGCCACGTTACGTTACACACTTTCACTGGCAATCACATCATAGCCACGCCCTGAAACACCCCCTGCTTTATCAAATTTTAAAATCAACGAGACCACAATTCAAAAAATGAACATCATTCTGTGTTGCAGAAGACTTAAAACTAGCGATTGAGACCATAAACTCATTATGAAAATGTTTACTGAGGTAATAAATCAAGTGAGAAGTGGGTCACTTTCTCCTAGACTTCTACAGAAACCGACCTCCTTTTGCAACAACACGTGTCGCCCCCTGCTGGAATTCAGACAGAATGCAGGTTTAAGGCACTTCCGCATTTGGAGCACTTCGCCGAACCGGACGCTTTGTCCATTAATATTATCGGTCTATGGTCGAACCTCTCCCAGACCCACACACAGGCATGCACCTTTTTCAGCTTCAGTCTTTCTTTTCTTTGCCTTTTTGGCCGTTGCAAGCAACCGTGGCAGTAGCAACTTTTGCTGAGTTTTCTCCTCCATTCTACAGTAGACTTGCAGTAACTATAACTGTAACTGTAACTATAGATAGGGGTAAATTACATAGGGGTAAATTATACGCTGCGGAGCAAGGAGGCATTTCATTGTTTTTTTCTAAGCAGATGGCGAGGCAGTGATTGGTGGGCGTTTTTACAGGAGCAGCTCCTTTTACAGGATTTCACTCCTTTTTCAGCCCATAAGTTACTTGTTGCTGTCAGGGTTTAAAGTTCATTTTTAAACAATATAGAAAAAAAAGTGTATATTGGAAATAGTTACCAACCCTTCCTTTAATCTTGTAATCATTTAATCAAACATACGTAATAATGGTAATACATGAATGTTGTTAGTCTCTGCTCAGCACCCGATGCAGCTTTGATAATTGAACATGTGAAGCAGGTGGGAGGCTAGTGAGTTAAGCAGAAATATTCTGCAGCGTTCTGTGTGCAGCAGACTGAACTGTAAAATAGTAAAATGCCTTGATGGATGACATTTAGCTAAGTTCAGTATGATGGGGGGGAGCTCTGTCTCTTCCTGTCTCTATCTATCTGTCTGTCTCTCTGTATTTTCTGGGTCTTTGCTCTGACACAATTACACTTCAGCTCCTATCAGCTCCCTGGATGCTCCACTGCACCGCAGGAATGGATGGACACACACACACACACACACACACACACACACACACACACACACACACACACTACAGAGTAACTCTCTTTTTACTAGACCTTCTAGGGTAGAATGTATGGGCAGCATTTCGATACCGCGGCTCCACATAGGATCACTACTGCACAGACTCTGTTTTTTTTTTACTTTTTAACATTGACATTGGATGTTTAATCAAAGTAGCCAGCTGGGTGGCTAGCAAACTAACAGTATGTTGAAGCTAATAGAACGGAGTGCTCTGAAGCTCCAACATACAGTGTTTTAAAGTGGAGGACTAGAGCCTCTCCCACTGTAATCTACATTTGGAAAGTTCTACCTCAGTCACACCACAACAAGCCTTTTTAGGAATCTACAAACCTCCATTATATAGCCAGAACCATTTAGTTATGACATTTATCACTGATAACTGCAACGATGTCATTGCAGGTTGTGCTTATTGTTCACTTTACACCCTCCTCCACATCTCTTCCTTCCTTCCCTCTATCTTCTCCCACACACACTCTATTTCCAACTCCTCTTCCTCTTTCTTCCTCATCCTTCATCATCTTTTGTGTGCTGTGGTTATTCAGGAGTTAATGATGTCCGTGCTAATGTGATCTAGGCCAAGGGCACAATGGACACACACACACACACACACACACACACACACACACACACACACACACACACACACACACATACACACACACACACACACACACACACACACACACACATGCAGAAGGTCAATAGTGCGAGAGGGTCAGACAGATGGTCAAGTTAACAAACAGCAGGGGAATTCAAACCATAATGTGCGAATGCCGTCCACACACACACACACACACACACACACACACACACACACACACACACACACACACACACACACACACATATGCACACATCATTACACTTGTGACGTATCTGATTTTTTATATATATTTAAAAACTCCAGTTATGTTTCTATTCTGTACTAACTATAAACTTAACCCCTTAGCAGAGCATCAGTCTTTATTCTCCTTTGCCCCATCAGTCATCAGTCATGTCATAGAGAAATATGAAGATTGGAAACCAGGTTTTCAGGGACTTAAGAGAGGGTATAATTGATAAAGTTCAAGTTCAATATTCACATTTCTTTTAGCTCTTTGGTCTCCACCAACACTGAACGCTCCACTATGTTAACCAGCTAACTGTGTCTGTCTGCTGTTTCGTGCTAAGCAAGTAGTGTACAGGCTGTAAATATTACTATAAAAGCTATGGGAACCCAGACAGTCAGCCAGCTAAGCAATGAGCTGAAACTCTTTCTAAAGCCCCATTCAGGTTCATCAGAGTCCTTTTATACATTGTCGTGTTTCTTTAGAAATAAACGATGGACAAATCAAGTCTTTAAACGCTTCAGATGTAAAGTTATTGGCTGTCAAAGTGACGCCAAAATGAATGGCAGTCAATGGGATGCTAACGGGGCTTCGCTCTGAGGAGAGAAGCCTGCCCCCTTGATTCGTACATCCATGGTGCTGGGCTGGCCTTTGGGCCTTGGCTGTGTCGCCAAATACATCCATGTGTGTCGCACGTTGACGCTCATTCGCTCGTCTGTCACGTGACATGGGCCAGCTCACCAGGTACAGGGGTGTCCTGGCACATAGTCATTTAAGTAAGTAATCTAAAACAGCTGAAAGTGATGCATACACCCCCAAATATTATTTTTTAGTTTATATCGATATTTTTTTTAAGGAAATCAATGCCAAATGAGTAGCGTGAGTATATCGATCTATCGATACCACAGGATCGATACGCCCATCCCTAATGGATGCTAGGATACTAATATCCAGGTTATGATTCAAGAAATGTCTTAAAGCACTTTGATGTGCACTGAAAGCGAACTGACATTCTCACTTTTTCCATGCACTTCAATGAAAAACACATTAAAAGGCTTAATGCTTTTTTATTAACCTTTATTTTACCAGGAAATAATCCCATTGAGATTCAGAATCTCTTTTTCAAGGGAGTCCTGGCCAAGACAGCAGTATAATAGTTCCATATTAAAATATACAGTGAAAAACATACAACAGAAAACAGAAAAAGACAGCTGGCAATTTAACATCATCTCAACATAATCACCAGCAGCGCTCAGTAACAGCACATATCTGCATTTAGTACTCAAGTAGTCCTTTATCCTAATTTTAAACTGTGTCATTGTTGGTAGGTAGTCCAATTTAAGGTGATTCTGCAGGATGACGGTGCAAAAACGTTAAAGGTAAAGCATGTAAAAATGCATGCGTCAATAACATGGGTTTTTGTTGCAGTTTGCATGCTCTCTCCTTTCAAGAGTCAAAATCTAATCCCAAGGTTAACATGCTGTACTTTAAGATGTACAGTAGGGGCGGCCTATAGCTCACCTGGTAGACCTGTAGGCTCAGTCCTTGCCAGCGGCCCGGGTTCAAATCTGACCCAGGGCCCTTTGCTGCATGTCATCCCCCTCTCTCTGCCCCATTTCATGTCTCTCTTCAGCTGTTCTAAATAAAGGGGGACAAAATCATGTGTAAATAGATATGCAATATGTACAGTTATGCTATCACATATACAAATCAACAGCAGTACAAATGAAAAATCTTGAAGGGCCCAATCTGTGTTTTGGTGTTGTCCAAACCCAGACAGTAGTGTCCTGTATCAGAGGAGTGGCTCAGTCCGTGGACTTGGTTTGGGAACCAGAGGGCTGCCGGTTCAAGTCCATGTGGACCAAATCCATACGGTTGGGCCCTTGAGCAAGGTGTGTGTATTTCAGGCTTGTGTGCAACCTGAGTGTAAGAATGTAATTTCCTTGAAAATGATTTCATTAAAGTAAGTTATTCTTCATCAGAGAACCAGGCATGCTGCTGAAGTGTCCCTGAGCAACCAGATCTGGTTTCTACAGCTGACCCTCACCCCTGACTTCTGACCTCTCCAAAAGTAAAAACGTTTATGAAATCACATCATGTTCTTTAAATGGATAGTAAAAACTGAAACATCTAACAGTCTCTTCTCTGCACATCACTACTGTACCATTGTCAGAGCAGGTTCATCATTTCTTTCACGTCACTACAGAGCTCCCTGCTGGTCACCAGAGGAACTCTCACTGGCTACAGCAGGAAAATATACATTCACAGACATATATGTACAGACGTATATTCATAGACATATAATCACAGACATACTGTAGGAAGGTCTGAATTAGATACATAAGAGGAAGACCAAATGAGGCTCCCCAGATCAATAAAACTGGATGTTGTGAAAAAGGGGGAAATTGTGTCCACACATCAGCCAAAATGATAAAAAGGTGAATATAATGTACGTTTCATTATGTTGCTTCCCACTTCCAAATATAGTATCATAAAAAAAACAAAGATTAAGGATAAAATTGAAACTTCTATAATATAATTTTTGTTTCTACACTTGTGTTGAGGAGTGTCTTGTGATGCCTCTTTCTAACAGCAGAGGGCAGCATAGTTACATGTTGACCAACAGAAGTCTTCACAAGCTCAATCTAAGAAAACCATTCATTGTGACACAACATTAAGTGACATACTTTTATTACATACTTAGGCTAAATTACTGTTAGTAACATACCTAACACTTTTCTATTTCACATTTCATTATTTATTTCACTATATATAACAATACTGCGTAACTACTATATTGTTATTATTGTGCATTTATATTATTATATAATATTATAGCATAACATAGCATTCTCTTCTATTTCTGTGTGCTGCTGTAACACGTGTCCCCCGGGAGATCAATAAAGTCTGGATGATATATGCACAATTTTGGCAGTTTGATGGATTATAGCAGGATTTGGGGTTTAAAAATCATCTTCTTCTATATCCTCGACCTTCCACTTCTGGGATTGCTCCGGTGCCATAGGAATTTCCGCATGTCTTTTCGCCGGTGTCCGGTACCTTCCGCTTTCTTTGTGTTGTCATCTTAACCTCTGGTGGATTTCTGAGGACTCTGGTTAACTGCTCCTCAGATCTCTGCAGGGTAAATCCAGACAGCTAGCTAGACTATCTGTCCAATCTGAGTTTTCTGTTACACGTACACATGTTCCACCAAAACAAGTTCCTTCCCGAGGCTATTTAGCAGCAGCTCTGTGCAGACCTTAGCGCCACCCATGACGATTGTGATTGGTTTAAAGAAATGCCAATAAACCAGAGCACGTTTTTCTCCCGTCCTGGAATGCGGACTAGCCAGACCCTCAAAATCTGTTTCCTGATTTTTTTTTTCCTGATTTCTTTAGAGGCTCTGAACCCCCACACAGGTGTTTTTTAGTTAATCAGGCTGATTAGACCTCTTCCCAGGACTGTGTGGGTGTGTATAGACTGATTGATTGACATCTCCCTGAATCTCCTGCTAGCTTTGTTGCACCTGTTAGGTCAGGACAAATGACACCTTCATCATTCTTATTGGTAGATGAACATTTGTGACCCATCAAAGCTCCGGCCCGCTGTCAGTACACGATCCGTTCCATCTGCACGATCCGTTCTTCGCATGCGCAGAATTGCGTAGCAGAAAACCTGTGCGATTTGTACCACGCATGCGTTAAAAAACACTTGACGGCAACTGGCAGGATATTTTTCTTGACGTCATTGTTGTGTTGTTTATGTTGATAGTTTTACTGGTAATACTTCGTCTTGACCATAGACCATTAATTCATTATTAATATACCTGTCTATGGTCTTGACTAATAACGCAACGAAGTGTGAACGTACAAAAGTGTCCTTTCAAAGACGGATGACAGCTCTTCCAGCCACCACTGCTGTATACCACTATAGTAGCTACATGCTAACGGCAGTAAACATGTCATCTTGGCGGCCATTGTTGTTAAATTCTCCCCAATTCTGGGTCTCATTCCTGCTGAAACATGTCCGAGTGGGTAGTGTTTGGTTCAGAAGCCTTTATCTGAGATTTCTCACGTTAGAAAGTGCTGCTTCGTTCCACTATCTAACGTTAGCATACTCCTAGCGGCTACGTAGCATGCTAACGCAACATAGCTGTAATCTTGGCCAATGCTGGTAATTTCTCCCAAAATTCCGGTCACTTTAGTGCTGGGCCATGTCCGGTTGTGTAGTGTTTGGTTTAGAAGTCTTTATTGGTGATTGTTCGCGGTAGCAGCGGAGTATATAGCAGGACTTTACCGTGAAAAATCACCACCGTTGGCCAAGATAACAGATATGTTGCGTTAGCATGCAGCTACATAATAGTTATGTATGCACATGCGCAGAACGGACCGGTAATCGTGCAAGCGTAGAACTGATCAGCTGGGGTCGTAAAAGCATGAGCTTCTGCGCATGCGCAGAGTTATGCGCATGCGAAGAACGGATCGTGCAGATGGAACGGATCGTGTACTGACACCCACCTTGAACCTGAGCTGAGGTCTAATCAGCCAGGATAACTGAAAACACCTGTGTGGGTGTTCAGAGGCTTTAAGTGACATCACTGCATCCAGCCATGTCTGACGTGGAAGTATAACCATTCTGTAACCATTCGTTCAGTTGACCCTTGGGTTTACCTCTAGTTATTTCTGCAATAAAACACTAAATTTGTCCCAAACAGCCTGTGTCGTCTTGACAGCAAACAACCACGCCTCCAGAATTTGGCTTCAAATATTTGAACAAGCCTGAGGTGCGTTTGACAGACACTCCTGACTGAGTAGAAGGTCAAACGAGCTAATCCTCCGTATGTACTCAAAGGATAAGGCTGGTGTTACTCTGTAAGTATTTCTTTTTTATTAAGTAATCCCATGAAATGTCTAAACCAACGATGTATTAGTCCGTCTCTCAAGTCTTTCTGACTTCCCTACCCTGTCTTTGGCCCTAAGCACATTAGTTCTTACTGAAGATGTAAAGTTTTAATATATATATAATATAATATCAATTTTAAAGACGGCTCAGTAATTTCCCAAAACAACTGGACAATTTAGTTGTTATCAAACATTACTCAAACAGAAGGAAATGTGCATTTGTTGGGGACTATTTTCAGCTGCAGATTAAGACAGATTTTATGCCCTATTAAGTATTTGCAGCAGCAGGACGATGTATGTGAGATTGAGTCCAAATAAATTCATGATAATGAAGGAACGTCACCCAGTGCAACAGTGTGACTCACTGATCTGTTTTTAATAGGAGAAAAAAGACATATCAGGCTTTAGATACACAGGCAATACTAGTTAGTAGATACATTTATTATTATTGTTGATTTAAAGGTCCGTACACACCGGGCCGATAATCGGCTGTCGGACAGTCTGGCGAGGTCGGTGACTCAAGTCTGTTCGGTGTGTTCCGTGCCGTCGTCCATCAGAGGAGCCGTCGGCCTTCATTTTGGCCGACCCGACGTGTTCAGTTGGAGACGGGGCGGTCAGGACTAAGCTGGAAGAGGGGAACGGGTAGCCTCTCAAAATCTGACGAAAATCTTTTAAACTGACCTTTGTCGATCTGAAATGAAGACAGATTCAGCAACTCCACGGCCTATTTCTCCTTAAAATGTTTTGAGAAACATGTTTAGGTGAACTATCTTCGTAAAATATGAGATTGTATTCTGAATGAGTCACCACTGAAAAATCTGAAGCAGTAGCCAGACCCACGTGACATTTCTCCGTCTCCATAACAGATGTGTGTGTCCCGAGGCACCTTTTGGACCTCGGGGAGCCAACTGATCAGTTCAACTGCCTTTTCTGCCGACGGTCGGCCGTCTGGTTGGTGTGTAAGGACCTTCAGTTTGCAAATGGGGTTTGGGAAACTAAACACCAACTAAAATATCACCTAACATATCTTTTATAACAGCATTAATGTGTTCATAAGAGTCAGGCTTCCGTTTCTCTTGGTTCAAAGTAGAAGAAAAAAAATCCCCATTTCAATTCAGTGTTTCAGTCAGTGTTGTAGTTTATTGTTGCTTTACAGTAACAGTCATCAGTTCTCACAGTATATCTCAGCTCAGTTTGTCAGACACAGTACCTTTGCTACTATATTTTCAACATATAACAGATTCTTGCAGATCACTTGGACAGATATCTTGGGAAAAGAGCTTAAAAAGTACAAAAAAGGTATTTTTTTACATGACTAAATGAGGGGTTTACCCATAGATATAGTTCTATACCAGTCAGGTGCCAGCAAATTAATGGCAGTTTGTCTACTTCCGCCTACAACTCGGACTTGTCTGTAGTGTTTCAATTTTCAGATTCAAAACAAAAGTTACAAATACAGTTTGTAAACTGAAACTGTGTAGTGAACTTACATCTGAGGTTTATGCTTCCTCTTGTTTTGACAACGGCAGAGACTGGTTGTAAAGCCTCCTTTTATCTAATCAGGACGCACACATGTACAAACATGCTAGAGACACAGGGAGGATGTTACACACACACACACACACAGATACATATTCAGTAAGAATGAGAGGGGGAGAGAGAGGTTAAGTGGAAGAGGACAGACACACACACACACACACACACACACACACACACACACACACAAAAGCATACATTGAAGGTGTGAGATCAATAGTTTGTCCACGTTTAGTCTGCAGCTGATCTACAACCACATTAACTTTTTCTCTCTCCCTCTTTTTCCATTCCTCTCTTCACACCTCTTCTTCCTTCTCTCCTGTAATGAAAGGAAAATATGTATCAGATAAAAAGAAAAGGAAAGAAGAGAAACCCGATGTGCTTTACAGCTGACTAAAACATCATTAAAGGGGGAACCTTTATTGCTCCCTTGTTTCTATTACCACATACTTCAGAAAAAGCTGCTCAAGAGAAATGTGTTCAAGCTTCTCTTTAAAAGTTGATGATATTTCCAGTCGTACAGTATGACTGGACATATGACACCAGTCATCAGTCAAATGAATAGGATATACATCCTCAGCCTCCTATTCCATTACCTTTTCAGACTCGCAGGACAACTATATAAATATGATGTATGGCCTCACGCTGCAGGACATTAGCCTGGTTCCTATACATTGAGACCACTAATTAGAATTATTCTATAGGACTGGATGGTTGACAAAACATGAATGTTCGGCCCTCAAAAAACCTGGAATTAAGAAGTGTTTTGCTTGGGTATAAAAAAGACCTAGAAACTGTGTATTATACCGTTTTTTTAACTGTGTATATTACAGTATGTTGAAGACAAATGCAGGTCTAAAGGGTTTAAACCAGCTTCAAAGACCTGAAGAATCGGCTTCTTATGTGGTATTGGTTACCCACATAAGAAGAACTCTCTCATTAAGCCTCTTTCCCACAAAGTTGCCAGTAAAATATGGGGATAACCTTTCAACACTTACGGATGCTCTAAACTCAACAGAAGAAGATAGGGAAAGTAATAATTACGGGAGGCCACGAGAGGGCGCCGTCACTATGAACGTAAATATAAGTAGTAATTGCTGCTTGAACAAATTACTTAAAGGTGCTCTAAGCGATGTTGGGTGACGTCACTTCTTGTTGACGTTCGAAGTATTGTCAAACAAAATGGAGGCTAGCTCGCCCCTCCCTCCTCCTCATCCCGGCCCTCCCCCTCCCTTCCGCGCACTAACCCCCCAATCCCCAACCCCAAATCCTTCTTGTCAGTTATTGGCTGGAACACTGTTTATATTTGGTGGTGCAGGTTGGCGCAGTTTGTTTTTGTTGGCGTTTGTGGAGCCTGGACTTTTCCTCTAGCGCCACCATTCACATATGAGGTTTTTAGTAAAATATCTCAACAACTATTGACATTTATGTTCCCCTCAGGGTGAATTGTAATGCCATGTCATCCAGCTACAACAGCGGCTCAAAATGTCCACCCAGCTCGCTCTCCCTTCTCTCCCCCCTTGTCTCTCGTTCACAGGTCTTAACTCAGGTGGGTTTGTGCTGGTGGGACCAGTTCAGTATCCGTTTACACCACAAACAATGGTCCTCTGTTCATTCTGTCCTCTTTTCCGTTCCCTCCTGTGTCTCCTCCTCTTTCATCCCTCTGGCATTCTCACCTCCCTTCCCCACAGTACCTTTCTTTCTCTCTCCTCTCAACACACTTCTTCCCTCACTCTGTTTTCCCTCTTCCATCTAAGCTTCCTGTTACTCTCAACTCTCTGTTCCTTGGATACCAACTACGCTGAAGTCAGCTCAGATATTTACTGGCAATCAGTGTTATCAGAGGGTTATGAAAACTATGTCAGCCTGCTCTTCATAAAGAACTCTGAAAGAGAACTAACTTCTACACTGTTCAGTCCGTCCTTGAGAGAGTAAACACTATTTAGGATTTCATAGTTTGGTGTTGGAACTGCAATCAAAAAAAGCTGTATTCAGTCAAATGGAAAGTAGTCATTTATAATAAAACCAGCACACTAAACAACTGCATTAGTCATTATGTGACCATAACTTCTAAAATACCATGACCGCATAAAAACACCCTGTTGCAGCTTTTTCCTTCTGTTGTTGGCATTGTAAAGTTTGCAATGAGGTAACCAATCTTCTCGGTTGAAGTGGTCATCTGTTTAAAGGAGCACTCCACAGATTTTACACAGTTCAGAGGGATTCTACTCTTGAAAACTGTTGTTTAATGTCCTCTTTGTCTCTCGAGGAAGTTCTCAGAGACGTTTATGTTGCAAACTGGGACATGGAGTTTGAAACACATGGGCTTTTACCAGTCAGGGAAGGTTCAACCAAATATGCTATTGCACTATAAACAGGGATCCAGCATTTTTGGAGCTTGACCCATCAGGATGTTCCTTCTTCTGCTGCTTCAGTTTTGACCACATCTTTTTTTCATCCGTCTTGGAAGTGCAAACGAGCTTAACGGTGAACGCCCACTTTCTGAACTACTCCGATTCCCGAAGTGAATTTCCCATCCATTCAACCCATTGACGCTTCAGGAAAACCTTATATAAAGAGTTTTATATACAGTGAGGATATAGGCTATTATATGCGGTAAACATTCCCATGGTAACAGCGAACTCCACCTATCAGAGATGTCGCTGTTACGCTTAGGTTTGTGTGTAGTGTAGTGTGTGTAGTGTAGTACTTCTCCATATCATTGTGAATAAAACAAGGTTGATATTATCTAGGGAACCTCACTGTTGAACTCTGTAGAGCACACCTTTAGGGAAAGAAGACCTAAAACCAGCACTGTGAAAAATGATTTATTGAAGTCAGTTGCTACACCAGGGACAAATTAGATAATTTACTGCATGGAAGATATCCGTGTTCCTCCTGTCCCTGACATTATGTTGTGTACCAAGGCTAGCTGATAGTAATGTGGGAGCGTCAGACTGAGAAGAATAAGCAAGAAGAACATAGTTGGGTTACCAACATTTCTTTGCAGGCCTTTGCTCATCTGTTTTTCTACATATTACCATGCTGGCATGTTGAAATAATGTCAAAGATTTTATATCCCCAAAAAGATAGACCCCAAAAAGTAAGAAATGTCATACAGTTTCATTGTCTCTCTTTACCCTCCACATCTCCTCTGAGGTCCAAATGTTCTGCCCTGTCTTCCTGCCACAGTGCTGCTGAGCTAAATCTGGGATCCCTCTATACACTACATACTGTATATGGCCTAGTCCCAGATTAGTAACTGAACTGGGTTAGTTCTTCCAGTGGGGATGACCCACTACACTGTTTCAGAGGGCCCAAATACCTCAGGGACAGCATGCCTACTTCCATTTAAAAAAAAAAAAAAGAAACTTGTGAGGAAATATGCTGAACTAAGTAAACACAGAGAACAGTGTTTGGTAATAAGTTCAGCAAATGCTGGTCAGTTTTTTTATTCATTTACACATTTATTTGACTTATTATTTTCCGGATCTTTGTCATGTACATGCTAAATTAAAGCTGCACTATCAGTGTTTTATATTGACAGTGAACTAAATAACTACATGTGAAGTGAAAGGTGTCAGTAATAATGATGAACCCAACTCTGCTCCGCTCCCATCAGCGTTGTGTTTCAGTAAAACATTGAGAAGGCACTGATAAAACCACTACCTGCTCGGCACCAAACGGAAGAGAGACACAGTTAGCGACCATAGACTGTACATAAAAATGGACGACACATCTCCACTGCCTCCTATTGTACAAAAATTAAGCCAAAATATTCGTTGTGCAACAGAAAACTCAGACTGGACAGATAGTCTAGCTAGCTGTCTGGATTTACCCTGCAGAGATCTGAGGAGCAGTTAACCGGAGCAATCCCAGAAGTGGAACATCGTGGATATAGACTACCAGTCCGCTAACCTAGAGGGTGCAGGATTTATGATCCAGATGTATTGGCCTTACTTATACAGTCTATGCATCCAACCCATGTTAGTGACTAGCTGGTGAACGTTGTGGAGCATTTAGCTGCTAAGGAGCTGGTTATTTTCTCCGGAGATGGTAGAGACCAAAACCAGAGCAAATATTGCACTTACATTTATCAGGTGGAAACAAAATTACTCCAAAAGTATGCTGCTCTATGTCCACTGGATGTCAAAATAGGCAAGTGTTTGCTAACAATTTTTTTTATTACTGCTACTTTAAATATCCATGATCTCATACACACATATTTGGTTGACACATTAGAAAGGGTTTACTGTACAATGTTATGTAGTGTGACGCTTTAGTGACGCAGAACAGGGTGGATATGTGGCAGCAATAGGTTTGGCCTTATGCTCATGACATATTTTTATATTTTTCCGTTAAAGTGGTCTGCAGCCCTGCTAATGTATCGCAGGTTAAAACAGGACAGAGCTGGGCTTATTGCAACACTGTTACCTTCTGCACTTGTATCTGTAGGTCCCATAGTTTTTCTGAGTTTGCAGTGGAAAGCGAGAGTCACTGAAAGGCGGCACGAACCATCCGGTCACTGAGCGGTTGGGTGGGTCGGAAGTTGTCGCCCAACATCCCATCATTCCCTTCCAGTAGCTCCGCCCCTTTGACATGGGACCGCAGCCTCCGAAACTCCTCAATCTGCAGAAGGGAAAGGATCTCATTTTAGAGGCTGAACTAGGTCACAGCTCCATAACTCAAGGCTCCACACATAACAGTCCAATACTGACATCCATGGACTGAAGTGGCTGATGACATATGCACAAAAAGGATCCCCCAAAACTTCAAACATCCAGTGCACCTTGTGAATTTTATCTTTGGAAGAGTGAGAAAGTGCCTGAAACTTGTACAGTGATTTTTATACACTCAGGTCCATACATAACAACATGGTTGCTTAAACACACAGCATTTGCCCTTTGGCTTGCTATAGATACACAAGATCATTTAAGTACTTCATGTGACTTCAAATATTTGCTCTACACTCATTTTTTTTTCAGGCTGTTAGACGTTCAGGTTGTAACCTTCTAGTGCCGAGCAAAAGAAGCCAGCTTGGGGTATAAAAACAGAAGACTGGGACCCATTTGGAGTCAGAGAAAGAATCTATAATGATATAATGACTGTGTGGGAATGAAATATAATCTGAAGACAGATGACACTTTTCATATCTGTGGAAACCTACAAAAAAGCATGGCATACCCAGCACTATAACTTATCTTGTTGTTTTCTTGCTCAGACCAAAATGTTGAGATCAGAACTGTGACAGAAAGGATCCACAATCTGACGTCCTGTTAATGTGTAAACCACTGCAGACACTTTCACTTTTACATGCATGCACTGTATAGTGGCTGGTTACAAAAAATACATGACAAAAGTTCCTGTGCCGGTGTGCTGTTGGCTAGCAGAAGGATTTATAGCCCACTGTCAAAGTGCAAAACATGTAGGCATAGACACACTTGAATACCTGCATGCACATATGCACTGTGTACACACACACACGCACACACACACACACACACACACACACACTCTCTTGCAGTAATAGCAGGATGTTGGAGGTGTGTAGTCTAGGTAAGCAGGACCTGCAGTTTTAAAACACTTCTGCTAGTGTTCATATTCATTCAGCTGTGGGGCCATGACTTAAACCTGACACAGAGACAAGGCTCCTACAGTACTCACAAACAAGTCAAATAAGGTAAGTATGTTATACAGTGTACAATATAGTCTGTCTGTTTTTTTTGTTATTCACTTTCCCAAAATCTACCTTTTCTACTAATTTTATACATTTCCCAGAATGAACATGATACATATATTTTAAGATTAAGTCTAATTTACACTTCCCGTTATTATCTTAGATGGCCATCTTGAATTATCCAGAATTCCACTTAGAAAACAAATCCATAGGAAAAAGGATGCTCTTCAAAGCTGAGAATCATCATGTTTTTAAGTTTTCTTCAGTATCAAAGTAATCCAGTGATAGTTGTCTGTCCATCCATGGGAATATTAAATATTGCAAGCTAATTCTGCATATTGCATATATTAATGGTGCCAATTTGACTAAATGGAAAGAAATATAGGCTTAAAAAAGTTGTAGCTCACAGTAAAACTCACTAAACCCCCCAAATTCCTCAGATTAAGGGGGGAGGGGAGATGGCAGGTGCTGAGGGTTTGCAGTTGTCTGAGGGGGGCAAAGAAAAGCCCTACACCGATGTGTTGGTTCCAAACCGGGGGTGGTTATTGGGTTAGGAAATATGAAATACATTTTTTTTCTTAGACTATTCTCTAATTTTTGGTTTGTTAAATACTGGGTAGTTTTGCCTCTTTGGGCTACAAAAGTGGTTGACAATTCTTCGATTTAAAATTATTTTTTTAATTAAAATGAAGGGAAAATCCCTCTTCGG
The DNA here is from genome assembly GCA_023631565.1 of Gymnocephalus cernua. Taxonomy (NCBI): domain Eukaryota; kingdom Metazoa; phylum Chordata; class Actinopteri; order Perciformes; family Percidae; genus Gymnocephalus; species Gymnocephalus cernua. The sequence continues at coordinate 33,190,866 of CM042436.1, forward strand.
TTGAACTGTTCACAAACAACAACCTGTAACAAGGTTGGAAACCACTGTTCTAATGTGCAGAGAGCATTTCAACACTTTTAATGGCTTAATCGAACATCTGGCCAAGGGACAGTCATCAAAAATTATCCTCTTGGCTGACATTTACAATGATGGTGAATATTGTGCATTGTATAAAATAATGTGGAATGTTACAAAGGCATTCCTATTAGTCGACGGACATTGCCTGAGGCAGGAGGACACCCAGAAGGCATTCTTCCTGTTAGCATTTCAAAGGGTCAGCATGCCAAAGGGCAGAAAGGATGAAAGACTAAAATAAATGTCAAAGGATTAACCATCATCATCCTTTACTACAACCTGCTTGAAGAGAGCCATGAGTCAGACAAAGGCTGAATTAAAGGCAATGTGACAGGCTCATTGATTTGCAGTGAGTATAAAGGCATCCTGTACTGCGTTGAATGCCAGAGATCCTCAGGTTAGTGGCCCTGTGTTGTATGAAAGCCAAAAAGGGCCATTGATTATAGGTACAGCTTGGATGGGAAGCAAAAACATAGAACAGAGATGAAACCAGGACAATACAGGTGTTGACAGCAAAATATTTTACAGTTTAATTTGTCAGATGATTTAAATGATGACCTTACTATTGCTAAGGTTAGCTATTAGCATGTATAATATATGTACGTCTAGCCTCTAGCACAGATGAGGAGCAGGCTACAGAGGTCTGGGAAGCTTTCTAAGGGGCTCTTTAAACGTACAGTATACTCGCTGCAGCCAAGTATACCGCACGTTACTCCCATGCGCTCCCATGACGTCACACTGGCACGAGACAGGTCGGGAACGGCGAGTATATTACATGTTTAACTCCACCCACCCAATGTCTTCAGCCCCAACTCACGCTGACTCAATACATTCATTAGACATCACACAGCTCCCTTTGGAGCCAGCAAAGGCTTTATACAACTTTGTCATACTTTATATGCAGTAGTACTACTACCACACACCTGCAAACAGACTCGATGTATAAAATGTGTGTGAGTTGCCCTTTAAAAGGCTGCAGACGTTATATGTATGTTTTACCTGTGACTGTGAGATGGTGAGAGGGTAGCGGTAGAGAATCCAGGTCACACTTTCACTACAAGGCGGGGTGGTCAGAGATCCTTCATACACCCAGTAGTCTCTCAGTAAAGGGTCTGAGGGCAGATTAAACATAAATACATCATGTATGACAAAATGCATTAAAATGCAGTGAAAGCAGATTATATTCTCTGAGTGTACATTATAATAAACAATCCAATTTTCTGAAATGGCGAGATTATTTTACATATTAGCGCTGATGAAATGGGGAATTAAAAAGTGGGTAGAGTAGGAGCTCCACTCAGTTATAATCAGCAGACAGCACAATGTACAGAAATTATCAAAGGACCAGAAATGCATCATTTAGTTGTATTATATATGGGGGGTACCAATTATCTTTAATTTAGCCACTAAAATGCCTGTACATCCCTGACTAGGGATTGGCTCCATTAACCGGTTGTATTTTAAATCCGGTTCCAATTTAAGAAAATACCCAAATTCTGCCAATAAATCCCTTACGAAATCTTTAATTCAAAATCTCTCTTGGATGATCTCTTTTGTCTGTTATTGACACTCCAGGCATCTGCAAAGTAAAAAAAAAAAATATATATATATATATACACACACAAGTGCAAACTCAGCGACACATTTGTTAACAAGACTGACTGCCTTGAGCGTTCCAAAGTGTTGACGCACTTCACCAAAGCCAACCAAACAACTGCCAAATGAAATAGGCCTATTTGGGGTGAATGACAAGTCCTTGCTTAAAGGGGCGCTTTGCAGTTTTGGCCATTTCTTGTCTGTTTTCTGGCTTTTTGCTGGCAGGGTTCTCTATAGAGCTTCAGAATAGATATCTGGCAGCTCCTTTGTTTACTTGTGTCTGACTCCTCTCTCAGTCAGTCTGTCGTTTCCTCTTTCTCTGTTCCTCCGACAATGCTTTCCTAGCTTTCTGCTTCCTTTTTGCTGGCTTGGCCGTGACGATAGTGTGAAAAACTCCATCTCTACCTTGTTCTTAAAGCTATACTATACTTCCTGACGCTGAGGCCGGCGGCTCGCTGGCTGAAAGTTGCAAGGGTGGTTTTTCCGCTCGCAGGCGCCAGGGGGGAGCGAGACAACCAGCATTCAACTCAAAAAAGTCATATAACCATTCCAATGACTCTGAAGCTGTTCAGTTAAGGTAAATTAAGTTACCAAAACTGCATAGTTCCCCTTTAAATATGTATCTACCATCCATCATGTTAAAGTAATAACTTGTGGTCTTTTTGATAACTTGAGAAGGACAGGTCCTCTGCCTCAGCCTACCGCCTGTATTACACCTCGTTCTGTGACACGTCAGATTATGTGACCTGCAGCAGCTGCATACAGCAGTGATTTGCCTTTAGGAAATGTCAAATGCAGAAAAATCTGCAATTTATTCTGTTGATATTTGCTGAATGATAAAGTAGAACTTGTACAGCTTCTGCAGCTGCAGCCCATCCCCCCAGTTAGGAGCAAACACCGCGCAGCAGAAGGACAAATAAGTCAGGACAGTGTTAAGGAATGTCACAGAGCTGTGGCAAAATATTTGGTGACGCTCTACACCCTTTCAGCACAGTAATGTCCCGGTTTTAGGTATCCTACTGAGTGAAATAAAAACAGTATATATTTTCTAACTTAAAGTTGTCTTAATTCCCCACCAAACAAAACTACCTAAAAAGATTCAATAAGCAAATTCAACATCGTTTGATACTACTAAACTACTAGAGATCGGGGTTAAGAATAAACTGGCATTATGAATGAATGGACTGGTGAGAAGATGATAGTGACCCAGCAGGCTGCCATCTTGAGTCAACTATAACCTAAAACTATATATGTTATCTTTCCACAAAGGCTTTTGTCATGGTGGTGGTTGTTTTTGATCTTTTGGTTTTTGTGTTTCTTTCCCATGTCCCCCCCCCCGCCTTAGTTAATAACAGTTAATAACATCACGTATATAGTGCCACCTCATCGTCGACCTCTCTGAGTCCTTTGCAGCGGCCCAGGTTCAAATCCAACCTGTGGCCCTTTGCTACGTGTCATCCCCTCTTTCTCTCCCCCTTTCCTGTCTATCCACTGTCACTATTGAATAAAGGGAACAAAAACCCCCCAAAATAATCTTAAAAGACCAACAAAAAAAATAATGACAATAACGATCTATTCTGTTCTAGATAAAACCATCTCTGCCTTCATCTCTGCATTTTGGGCGTAACAGCTTCGTATATTCATTTGAAATCAAATAGTTTTCTGCTCACCAGGTAACAGAGTGTTGGGGTTGAAGCAGGGGATTATCTTGCTCTTCCCCTGATGGTAGTAATACAGCAACACAACATCAAGTATTGTATTAGTGTATCATGTCATTTAACAGTGTGATTATACTCTATTATTATTATCTAACATCTTACACTGATGTAATCAGCTGTCATCTGTCGGATGTTTTCAGACTTATTCTCACCTTGTACTGCAGGTCCTGTAGAACTTCAGTGATGGCCTTCAGACCCAGATGCTCCTTACCAATCTGATAAAAACACAAGACATTTCAGGTTTCAGTGGGCGGTCAGTCGGTGGCCACAGTACTTATCAATGTGTCTAAACAGTGTTATTAGTGACAGCCTTAAAGACTTAATATATTATATATTAGTTTATACCTGCCATATCCATACAGGAAGTAAACAGGAAGCAGAAACTAAAGGAGCTGTCAAAAACAGGAAGTGTGAGGTTTATTGTGTTTAAAGGTGCACTATGAGTTTCTGCATGGTTTCAGCACAATTTCATTTTTGACAAGATGGTTGGGGGGATTAGTGAATCTTTTTCACTGAAATGAAGGCTGCTGCTCTTAAAGCACATCCTCCCCCAACCATCTTGGTGATCGGCTGGAACGTGGTTTGTGGTTTTTTGGTGCCCAGCCTGTGCCTCTAGTGTTTGTTTGACGTTTACGACCCCTGTGTTGTCTCCTGAGACCGGGCTTCTTCACAGTGTGTTCAGGGGCCAGGCAGCTAGCGGATCAAGGAGAGATGTCTACCATTTGAGACAAAAATGAAATTGCGCTGAAACCATGCAGGAACTCATAGGGCACCTTTAAGAGTGTGTTCTCAGGACGTCAGGGCTATCTGGGTTGATACCAGAAGGAAACTGCCAGATGGTGTCTTTTCACTGGACCGGTTGTGACTCAGATCTCTCCCAAAGTGATGTTATTCCCCGAGGTTTGATTATTTTCATTAAACATTTTTCCTAGCAGGGAAACTAAGGACCATTTCAATGAAGCAGAGGAACTGGGGGATTTCATAGGAATGTAACAGAAGGTGTTTTTCACCTTGTGTCATACTTATGACTTATTATTGCACAAGATGGTTCAAGCTAATCTGGAATGAATCAGAAGTTCACTCATTTAGAAAAATAACACTTACAATTCTAGGAAGGAAAACCCCTTTAAGGTCACTGAAAAAGTCAATATTTTGAGCGCCATGGAGAGCAAAATTTTACAAAATGATGCTGTCAAGCGCACATAGTTCTGCTCCAAAACATTACACTCAGTTGCAGTTTATTAGGTACACCTAGCTAAAACTAATGCAGTCTCATACACCAGCCCTGCAACCCTTCCTTCATGAAGGTCAGTTTTTGTTGAAGCAGTTTACACAGAGCTCTTAATTCAACTTTCTTGTAATTTTGGAGACTAACATTTGTGCTGCTGTTGAATTGTATTGTGTTATAATACGGTGTCGTTGGCCCAACTCCCTGAAACACCAGTTACTGAGAGGGTGCCCACCTGATCGCCCTATAGACTTTGCTGCACTCTTACGTTTACACAAATTCGATATTCAATAACAATATTACTTTTTCTTTGGTAAGACAGGTATACATCATTACACATTTACTGTGTATTGGTAACTGTTACCTGTTACAGCAGGGGTCTTCAACAATTTTTAAGGACCACTTAACTGAAAGAGACTCGGAGCAGGGACCCCCTACTACATGTATTGTATAAAATGTTGCATATTAAACTAGGCCTACAATAACGTGTAGGGTGGCCTAAAGCCTTTATACCTTACCTATAGACTAGTTTGCTAATAATATGTTGGATTCATTTTTTAGGACATTTCTAATTTTTGAAAGAAAAACTTAAAAAAACGTAACAATAATTTGGAGGCCCCCCTGCATTGACTCTGAGGACCCCCTAGGGGTCGTGGACCCCCTGTTGAAGATCCCTGTGTTATAGTATCGGAAGGAAAAAAAATGTAAGACCCAACATATGCTTATTCAGGTTCCAAGGCAATACAAATGTGAATATTGCAATACTTTTTTTTGGGGGAGGGGGCATTTCTGCCTTTATTTGATAGGAAAGCTGAAATATGAAAGGGGGGAAGACATGCATGAAAACCGTCACAGGTCTAACTCGAACCCTGGACCTTCTGCGTCGATGAATAAACCTCTGCACATGTGCACCCGCTCTACCAACTGAGCTAACCGGCCACATATTGCAATACTTTTGATCTCTATTACATTGACAGTGTAAACTGTCCACTATGACGTGGATGTATACCTGCACAAAAAGAGCTATGATGAGGACTCCATTCTTCATCCCAAGAGCGTCCTCCAAAGTGTTAAACAGAGTGCTGTTCCAGTGAATCAGATGGAGCTACAGACGGACAGAGACAGAGACACAACAGAACACGACCTGTATTTGAGAGGCCATTGTTGCAAACAGGTGTAGGGAACAGTAGTGGTAAGAGAGTGAGACGCCATCAGCTGGGGGTGACTGAGGGCTTTCGATATGGGCTCTAATGTCAAGTTTGTGTGCAAAACTTCTACCCTGAAATAGGGCTGGGCAATATATTGATATATCGACATCAAATGAGGGTAGATATTGTCTTACACTTTGGATATCGTAATATGACACAAGTGTTGTCTTTTCCCAGTTTTAGAGGCTGCATTACAGTAAAGTGATGTCATTTTTTTATCTTACCAGACTGTTCTACCTGTTTTATTATTTTCCTTTATCCACTTAATTATTATATCCACATAATTGATGAATATTCATCAAAACTCTCATTGTGTCAATATGTTGTAATAGCACCAGTAATCAACCCTACAATATCGCCGCAATATCGACATCAATGTATTTGGTAAAAAATATCATGATATTTGATTTTCTCCATATCGCCCAGCTCTACCCTGAAACACGTAAATGAGAGAGCCAGAACAGACCAGAACAGACCACAAATCTGTACTTGATAAGACTGAAAGCTGCCTTGGTACTTATCTTACTGTAATGTAGAAACAGTTGAAAATTATCTCTGAGCTGTCAGCCTCCTTATCATGGCACTTATCTTACTGTAACGTAGAAACAGTGGGAAATGCTCTCTGAGTTGTCAGCCTCCTTATCGGTACTTTTAGCTCAGCGTTCCCATTGAGCATTGATTTTGTGGTTTGCAAGAAGAGCAAGAGCTGTCTTACTGAAATACTTTTGAAATATGTAACCTTGCCCTATAAAAACATTTATGGTTGAAACAAATATTTAGCCCACTTTTATTGGATATAAGGCTGGCGATATTTTATATTTTTGACAACAAATACAATAAAAAAAGACTAAAACCTCCAATTACTTAGTCTGTCACTTAATACTTTCCAGCTTCCCCTGCTTTGCCAAAAGAGAAGATTAAGCAGGTTTTGTGTTCAAGGACTGAACAAGCTACGATGCTATCTGAAGGATATATATCAATGCCAGAAGAACATATGAACACTGTGTCTCTTTAGTCTTTTATGGGTTACTGGCCTGCTTTGAAAGTGGGCATGGCCTTATTTCTGTGTGTGTGTGTGTGTGTGTGTGTGTGTGTGTGTGTGTGTGTGTGTGTGTGTGTGTGTGTGTGTGTGTGTGTGTGTGTGCGTGCGTGCGTGCGTGCGTGCGTGTGTGTGTGTGTGTGTGTGTGTGTGCACTACCTCCATAGGGAAAGCCTTGAAGTTGACAGTGTGCTCTGATCCTCTTTGGTTCTCTTTGCCCCAGTGGAATCGAACCTCATGAAGCTCATACTCATGATTACTGGGCAACGGACCCCCAGTAACCACTGACAACGGCACAGGAAACCCAGGGCATTGTGGGCAAGCACACACAAGAAGTAGAAGACAAAATAAAAATAAAAGTAAGAAAAGGTGGCCAGTGGGCTAGATTTGTCTTTATTTTCATATTGATGTCACTTCTTAAACAACAAGTAGTGAGTACTGACATGTTGTCATGTCCCCTGGGAGTTACCTGACTTGGACTTGAGAATGATGCGGACGGTGTGTCCGTCGTTGATGACCTCACAGTCTCGACACACCACATAGTTTGGTGATAAGCCGACATCCAGGAGGGACGGGTCATACTGAGCCTCCCTGGAGTTTAAGTTAATGGGAGACTGGTACTCGCCGTTGGCTGCTGGGAAAAGGAGTCCCCATTCTACACCTGAGTGAAAACAGGCACACACACAAACACATTACATGTACCATACATGTCCAGCTAGCGGTTCTAAAACTGACTTTATTAGTTATATCAGTCACAGGGTCAGGAAGGTATGACAAGCCGCTGACATACATACAGAAGGGTGTCTAACAATCACTGCTCATGCACACACACATTCATTCTATCTTGTGGGGGGAGGGGCTTAGGAGACCGTTTTGGGCTTTAGTGGAAAGGGGGGAGGGACTGAGATGTTCACATTTTTTGGCTAAGTCCTGGATCTTTGCAATCCTACCTACGACACATTTAAATACACACATACATTGTTTAAATGTAGTGAAACAGCTTTACTAACAAAGCTAGCTGTCTATTTTGACCTTCCTCAATTGTCTGTTAAGCTGGTCTAAATATATTACAGAATGAATGAATGAATGAATGAATGAATGAATGAATGAATGAATGAATTTATTGGACGTAACCAAAGGGTAGAGTCAGAAGCTTCATCTTATATCAGCCCCCCCCCCTTCTCACATTTTTAAAAGTAACAAACAAATTGTTAAGGAAAAAAATAATTATACAAAAAACTTAAGAACATATACACTTGGCCAGATAACTTTGTACATACATGCATACATACAGTGTGTTTGCATATGCATGCATACACTTACCTACATACAGTATATACATACATACACGCCTACATATACCCATAAGGGTCAGTACTTATATACAGTACATTGCCACCATAAGGTGAATAATATCCTAAATACAGAGCTATTCTGCTGCATAAAACAGACAGAGATTAAATGCTATGATATCATTTGTCTGGTATAAATCAGTAAAACAGTGAATTTTCTAAAAGTCACAGTACTCCTTTAAGATTAGTTTACTAAATATAAGATTGTAAGTGTTGAGTTTATGCAAGACAGGTTTCTTTGTTTAACTAAGCTGTGTATTGCTGCTGAAGTTCCTCCTCTATTTACTCTTTAAAACCTAAACTACACCACTGTCTGTGGGGTTACATAATCCGGACATTGGTTGTCAATAACTGTCAAGTCAAATTTTAGTTAACTTCTGGGTTGCAGGGCATTTAAGTTTCCCGTGAAGTAAACGTGAAAGCACTTAGTTTTTTATCTTTAAGAAAGTATTTTGACATAATGAAGACCAGGAGATGTGATTGAAAGCTCTGGAAAGTGGACTGTAACTGTATTTTCTGAATGCTGTATGCAGGGTAGAGAGACAAAGGGAGAAAGGGGGAAGGGAAACAAATTTAAGCAGGTTGTGGTTGAAGAAAGAGGGTCAGCCTCACTGGGACTTAATAGTGCGTTCCATTTACCTCGGAACTCAGAAGCTGTACCTGGGAATGACGTCACACCTGAGTTGAATGCGTTTCATCGGATTTTTCATTGTGGGGTTAGCTCTGGCCAGGTTAGCCATTGTTAGAAATACCAGTTCCTAATGCATTACGCTGTTTTTTGTGCATACAAACAGCATAAGAATATGTCGACGGACAGAAGTTGGACAGGCCCGTGTGCACGACTGATTTAGTGACACACAGTGTCGGAGCTCGGAATTCCACGGTCATGGGGCATGTTTCCGACTTTGACCTCTGAAAAATACGACTTCTGAGTACAAATGGAATGTACTATAAGACTTGGAGAATTATTGTATGAGCATAAATATTTGTAAGAGAAATTAAGATATTGTACCAAATATCTTTTGTAATATCAACATCCGACAGGGAATGAAAACTCTTAACTCTTAGTTTAAGAGTGTAATTCTGTTAAATGTTCTTGTGCTGGTAGACAGTGAAGAAAAAGAGTAGAGAAAGTGATACTAAGTGGCACCAAAGGTACACACTGGTCTAGATTCACTTCAGCTTCTTGCTGACCACAATCACTCTGCCAGCACAATGAGAACATTGTTAGATGTGTGGGACTTAATGTGTTTTTGAAAGGAGGAAGCAAACACATTTAGTGAGTATCATGTTCAAGACAGCCCAGTACACCCATGACCCTCCAAGAAAATGAACTCAACTCCTCACGGTGCGCCTTTATACAGCAACTGCAGCAGAGACACACACTGCAGACTGTAGACAGGCTGACTATTCTCTCCATGGCAGAGAGGGCTGAGGGGACCCGTCACATTCCCTCTGTCCTCAGCAACTAAAGCCTTGACAACGACTTACTAAAGGCAGTGAGGGTTTCACTGCAGCTACAGTACACATGAAAGGGCTGTGCAAGATTTAGTTTGTGTGTGTGTGAAATGAGATGGCACTGGATGGCAAGTTGTTGAAACATAGTCCAACTACTTCCAGGTTAGCGTCTGTTCCACCAGCTTCTGGTTCTTCATGTATTCATGTATTCAAGTTTTTGCCATAGGTGTGTTATCAAACGCTCATTGGATCTCATGTTTTTTAGGCCTTTCCTTTATTATTATGTCTCCATATTGGCAGGAGATTGCCAAAATCACAGATTACCATTAGTGGCACATGATGAATATCTCTATTAGTGTATGTACTACATACAGTAACATATGGTCATGCGATTGAAAGAACCTCAACACCTGAGTGTGTTTTCTAGATGGGAATCAGCTGTGATTGATCTATTTGCATTGTTTCAATCAGCTGTTTCTCAGTAGCAATGGAATAAAATGCAGGGGATATATTGTGTTTATTGGTGAACAGATGTTCACTTTCACTGTAGCCTATACTTTAGGTTTAGAACATGATGTTATCTGTTCTGACTTACAGTGTGAAAGCACTTGTGAATTTGGCAGTAAATGTCCATTGTTTTGGTCTTGGTTGAGCTTGTTTGTAATAGAAGTTCAAGCGTTTTAAATGTGTATTAACTGTATGCAATTTGTGTCAAAGCAACAATCAATGAGTTAATTGTAAAGCCTACACAGACAGATGTTGTGCTAACTGTGTTAAGAGTTTAGGAAAGTTGTTAAAAGTATTGAAAACATTGTCATAGCAATAAATACGTATGGCTGTTATAAAAAAGAATAATTAAAGGACTGTTTCTTCCAGCGTTGGTGGAGCTGTGTCTTCTCACTGTGCTTTAGTTGTATTTGATAGTCCATATCCTATTATTGTGTAGTCTGTAGTCTTTTGGAAGAATCATAAATTACTCTTTGCATTCTAGTTAATGTTCTTTTATGTTCAACTAATGACCTCACATTGTAATCCCTTACAAAGTCAGTTCTTCCAATGGTGTCCATAATGAATGAATAAATGAAAGCTTTATTGGCTCTAGGGGAATTTGCTTTGCACAAATAACATACATACATAACAGCACATAGCATAACATAAAAAACATTTAAATAAAAACATGAACGTAATAGCTGTACAGTGTACATACTGTACATATCTTTCTATAAGGTTCATTCAGAATATCCATATTTATTCTGTTTTTCTTATTATATATTCTGCTAATACACTGCATATATCTATATTATTCTTACTACTATTATAATGTCACTGCTACTACATTGCACATATCTGTTGTTCATACATTGTTCATATTACATAGCCATATTTATTCTGCTCTTATAACACTGCAATATATTATATATATATATACCTGTCTATACTTGTATATCACATTGCACTTTTCTGCTTTTTTTGCACTTCTGGTTGGATACAAACTGCATTTTGTTGTCTTTGTACTTGTACTCTGCACAATTACATTAAAGTTGAATCTAATCTAATCTAATCTAATGGAATAAGAAAATTCATTAAAAAAGCATCCATCTGCAATCAATTGGCAAATCAAGACATCACCATTTCAGACCATGTGGTCAGAGCTTGTTAAGCCGATGTTAGTCCACATCCCCGGCATGCTATACCGTCACCCTGAGGGTAAATGTACATACGAAGACCGTATACATTTTTAATATTAAGTGTCCTGCAGAAAGTCTTTAATCTCCCATGCACAAATTGGTTCTCTGCACGATAGAATGTAAAGAATAACCATTTAAAATAATTGTATACGTTATGTAAATATACCTTTATACCTGTATCTGTTTCAATGGAACATCCAATTACTTTTTTTCTCTATTTATGAAAACATTATCTTTATGACAAAAGGTTTCCACAGGACACGGGTGGTATTTGCAAGCCATACTGTACATTGATGTCTAATTCATGCCTATAGGTGTTATCATTACCATGCCCATATCATTCAGTATACTCACAGTAAGAATTTCACAGTTCAATATCACAGTGCATCCCTCGATGCTCAGTAAAGGCAGCAATAGAAAGAAGACAGAGTGAACCAACACAAACTAAATGAACTCATTTCATCGTAACTGTAACCATGACAGTGAGTTTAATGGTCTTATGATATACTTATGTGTCAGTGAAAATCTGATAATCCAAGAAGAAATTAATGTTAGTGTTTGAAAGAAAGCTGCAGAAACAATTGCATTTACAATACAATTGTATTCTAATGAGCTCACATCTGACATAGGAAGGGGAGCCAAATCTGAATGTTTTCTGATCTTGACAGCCCACAAAAAACTAACTGGTTGTCTTATTTCACAGTTTGTGTGTTGGTAGGCACTCCAGATACGAAAATGGAGTTTTTCATGATATGCCCCCTTTAAAATACAGCCTGAACCAGCAGCCCCTCCCACTTCACAACTCCATAAAAGACACGATTGACCTCCATTATATGAACTGAAGGATCCAAGGAAATCTAGGCCTCTGCTACTGTCCATCTATTTTAGCCATTCTGTTTTAGTTGTTTTGAGATGCCCACCTTTATAGAGGTGCAACTGTACATTGCTGGGATACCCCTTTAATTCCATCACAGATCAAGTGGTTTCAAGAGATTCATGACAGCAAAACTGTCCAATCATGGTTCGTGGTTTTATTATCCTTAAGACTCTTGTTTGTCTTGATTTTAGCAACACCTTTGTGGATATAGTATCGTTCTGTCTCAATGTTCTCCATATAATGGAGTTGATGTACTCAATATTGCTATTCATTTCAAACAAACTAATGTTGTTCCTTTGATGTAAAGTGCATCTATTCTACAGCAGAGGAACACCCTCATAACTGTTTAAAACAGCACATTTAAAAGCGGTCATTAATAAAACTTTAGATATATTAGAGCAAGCTGTAAGAGAGGGGAGCAAAATAAACAATTATTTGTTTGCACTAGTTTTTACATCTTGTTTTCACATACCTTTTTACAGTGTACTAACCCAAACCAGGCTCTATAATATGGGACACCACTGCAAAACTCCTCTAGACTACATAAAGTGTGTGAAGCTTTGGGTTGAGACCCCTTTCAAACCCATCTGGACCCTCAACTTTTTATACCAGCTAACATCTTATATTTCCCAGCATCACTGCACATACTGATGAAGACCAGCCTACCTTCCTCGTAGCCCCAGTCCAGCTCATCTTTTCCCGGGTTATAATCCGACTCCTCGTTCACGTTGTCAGCCATGGTGCTTGGCAGTGCGCTCACTGTGGGTAGAAACCAGTCCGACCTCCCAGTAGACTCCCAGTCACACTGGTTTTGTCTCTACAGTGTGCTGAATGGATTCCCTAGTGAGCAACAACTTCCTCAGCCTTTCACTTACTTCTTTATGTCTTGGTCTTTAGTTTCTTCTTTTCTTTTCTTTTCCCTTCTCTTTTTATTGTGTCTATCTTTTTTTCCTGTTACAGTATGTCCTCTCTTGCTCTTGTCTTCTCACAGCTAATAACTGATGTGTGTGGAGCTTTCTGCCTCTCTGTATTTCTCTTTACTCTGTTGTTGCTCCTCCTCTTTCTCTCTCTCCACTTTGCTCTGCTGTTATCTCCCCCCTCCCTCTCTTCTTCCTCTCAGTCTTACTTCCTTCCTTTCTCTCTCTCTCTTTTATTTGGCAGACTGCAGGTGTTCTCTCTCACCCAGGTTTTCTTCCAGATAATTACAGATCAGTATCTCCTTCTCATCAACCTTCCCTCTATGTTCTAAGTGTATTAGCTTTAATTATTTTTTCTTCCTATCGTATAATTTATGTTTCTCGGTTGTAGTTTGACTTGTACGTTATGTTCCTGTTAACCTTTCTGCTGTTTTGGGTACATTGGTGATATTGTGTGTGTGTGTGTGTGTGTGTGTGTGTGTGTGTGTGTGTGTGTGTGTGTGTGTGTGTGTGTGTGTGTGTGTGTGTGTGTGTGTGTGTGTGTGTGTGTGTGTGTTGGAAGGTTGGCAGGAAGGTCATGCTGGTGTTTCTGTTGGAGGCCACAGACAGACCCACCCTTGGGTGAAGGAAACATCAGTGGTTGGGAAAACAGGCAGAACTCAGCAGGGCGGAGAAAGTGAAAGGCCAAACTGTTCTCCAACCTTGATGACTTCAAGATGGACAGAGAAACTCTGACACACTGGATGCTGAAACTATTAATCACACACATTCACTTTTTAGCACTGGTTCTCATGGATCTCAGTGGTCAGACAGTCATGCTTTTCAAATGAGACTGTATGTGGGCACTGGCATACTTTAGAGGTTTTGAATTTCCACCAGGTTGAATTACAAAAAAGACAAGACATATTTTGTTATGTGGGTTATTTGTACAAAGCATGGCAAAAAGTCAGGTGGGATAAATAGTTAATGTTCCCTATTGTTCTTCCTTGCTTCATTTCTTTCTTTCTTAATCCATATCCTCCAGGCTGCTGATGTTAATTGCCCTACATTCCTTATCAGGAAATTGTCCTCTGAGCCATCTAAAAGCAGCCGAGCTCCCTGGTTCCACACTGTGGAACTGAAAGCAGAGCATGGACTCTAGTTATAGTTTGTACAAGTGTCACCAAGGCCATTTGAAAGAGGAATGAATTAATAAAATGTATGAATGAAGTAAAGTAATAACTTTATTTATTGTCAAATAGCCTACAATTGTACACAGCCTAACGTGCAGTAGTGAAATTCGATACCTGCATAAAACCCATCGTAAGAGTGTGTAGAAATCAAAAACTAGATGTTAAACAAGCAGCCATGCAGCAGCTAACATTAGCTGAGCTTCAGTGAATGCAGACAGCACTCCTGAAGCCCTCAGTCGTGCGTAGACTGTTACAGTCTATGGTTACACACCCTCTATCTTAAAACAAATAGGTGAGTTCTGAATGCAGGCATAGAGAGGTGCAGTCCCTCCCCTTCCGGTGGACCTCATGGGACCTTATTTTGTTGGCTACAGGCTACAGGTTACAGTAGTGAATGGGAAGAGACAAATATTTTTTTTTTTTATCCCATTTGATTTGAGCCATGAATTAGACATATAATGTGTGTCAATTTAAGGTAGGTTTGTCATAGTGCCACTTAGTTTAGTGTGAAATCGCTCAGTGAACTACATATCTTGTCTCGCACAATAAACGTCACCTTGCTTGCTGCTCGGCTTGCTCTCTAGCTAGCTAGCTTAGCTTAAAGTCTTAGGTTCTCAACCCTCATTCCCTCTTTTTTTAGTAGCCTAAGTCACTTCTTAAAGGGGCCCTATGCAGTGTTCTTGCTTTTTGCTTGCAGGTTTCTCTATAGAGCTCCCCCTACAGCTTCAAAATAGATATTTGGCAACACTGTTGTAAAAACTCGCTCGGACAATCTGCCGGCTCCTCTGTTCCTCTGACAATGCTTTCCTAGCTTTCTGCTTCTTTTTTTGCTAGCTCAGCCATGACGATAGTGTGGAAAACTCCACCGCTACCTTGTTCTTATAGCTAGCTGGTTCCTGGATGGGGGCGTGTATTTATGTGATGTGTTTTTGGTTTGTTTTTGCTCTTGAACTTGTAATGTGTAATTCTTGTTCTTGTAATTCTTGTAATGTGTATTGTAACATATCTGTCTTTTATTGTAATTGATTGTAATTGATAATTGAATTGATGAATATAATGTATTTTTAAAATAAGAAAAAAAGAAGCTAGCTTAGCTATGTTCCACAACACGTGTAACGTTATCTTACCTGATGTGTTTTATCCAGCGTATTTTTATCAGCTGGGATTTGAAAAAATGAGCAACACCTGCTCGTGTGAGTGACCTTACGTCCCAGTACGAAACACATTGGCACTTTTCACATTTCAGCGAGACGTCACTTATGCGACTTTGAACTGTGTAGTCTTTTTAATGACATATTTTCACAGTCTTATACTTTAAGACTTTCTTGACTTGCAAAATAATCTTTGTGTAATTCATGGCTCATTTCAAACGGGGACTCTCGCCCTTCACTACTGTACGTATTTTTTTTTCTGAAATAGGTCCCATGGTGGTCCACTGTAAGGGGAGGGACTTGGCCTCTCTAAAGCCCAGCTGTGCCCCACACAGTAATAGCCAGTGCCATGGTGTTTGCCAACTATATTGTGTTGTAATATGTCAATGTCTATTTTTTCTGACAAAATAAAAAAGTCTCTAAAAGATAATTTACAGTTGTTGTGTAGGCGTGTGAACTCAAATCAGACTCTGTGTAACAGTAACAGATAGAACTGATGGTTTGCATATTCCAATATGCAGATTATACAGATTTGAATTATGCTTGTAGAGTACCGCCCAATGATGTGCACATGCTCATATGTACAGTACATTGTAAGAGTTACTGGTTGCTTTAATTGTTGATATTGTCCTTCCTAGCCATGAAGCGATCCCTTTCCATAGTTATTCCAATGTAAGCGATGAAAGAAAAAAATCCACAGTCCTCATTCTGTCAAATTACAAGTTCAGCTGAAGCTCATGTGAGTCTGAGCTAGACACATCAGTATCATTATAAAATCAAACTCATAAAGCTAACAGTGATTCATTTTTGGAGTCTATATTAAGCATATCACGAACCTTCTTTAGTAGGATCAGATGACAGGATTGTTTCTGCTGTTAACCCATAGTGCCTCAACTTACAATTGTTAGGATCCATTCTATGATGACAACCTCACTGTTTATTTATCTAGAGAATATCATTGCTAATGATTTTACATTTTGTGTAGATTTTAACACACACACACACACTCACTCACACACACACACACACACACACACACACACACACACACACACACACACACACACACACACACACACACACACACACACACACACACACACACACACACACCTCTAGCTATTTCTATTTCGTGTATTAGCACTACACAGCACTTTGCTTCTCCCTGCAGGAAACGATGAGCCACTACAGTTCAGCTGCAGAAAGGTTTTGCTGCTTTTTTTAGACTGTTCAAACTGTTGCCACAAATGACTCCGTTTAGTGTGGTTATATCCTTGTTTGTTTTTTTACTTTGAGCTACTTAGGTTGCAATAACTTAACGCTGTATAAGCCTACTGCTGCAATCTTAAATTGGTACAATAGTGACATACAATAGTGACATGACGTATTGGCTTCATAAGCGAACAGTCAACGACTGGTTTCTCAACGGGCAGTAACAGGCAATAGGCTATAGCAAACCAAACCAGGTCACTTAAACTGTATTTGCATAAGTCAACCTAGTCTAAAAGCCAAATACCACAAAAAAAATCAGGAAAATAGCATGACTTTTGAAATTTCAAGTATTGACTGAATTTGAGTTATGGGCTGCAATGAGCAATGTAGCCACTAGGGGAAACCAAAGTGATTTTTAGTTTCTAAATAATTGTAAGACAATATTTATTTTATGACAATGTTTGTCTATCTCTTACAATAAAAGAGTTGTTTTTTTAAAGGGGGCTTAGCCGTTTGATTTACGTGTGGAAAGTGCCACACCAACCTACTTCTATTTATTTACATCAATAAAGAGCGGAGTGACAAAACACATCGTACATTCTCCGAGGAGACCCTGAACGCATCATACTGTAGCGTGGCGAGGGCGGACCGTGTGACGTAGAGCTGAGGCTCTGGCTGTTTATTGTTCCTTCCCCAAGACCGACAGAGAAAAACAGGCTAACAAGCTGTCAGCTACCTTTTCCACACGGTTCACTGTTGGTTTAACGAAGGTGTAACGGTCAAGACAGCTGACTGCACAAACCAGGGGCCATGGCGTATGCGTACCTTTTCAAATACATCATCATCGGAGACACAGGTAAGGTGCAGCAAGTGCCAGCTAGACTGCCAGTTAGCATTCAGCTAGCTCATAGCTAGTGGTGTATTTCCGCAGTGTTGGATAGTCCAATGACGTGGTAAAAGCAGAGACGCAAGGGTTGGGATGACAGCTCCAATTCTACAGTGTTAACATATTTGGATCATATTTTAAACACCCGTTCAGTGTCAGAGAATTATACAGAGGCACCCTAACACAAGATATTCCTATACTACTTTAGCGTAGCAGTTGTTGACACACTCGGGCCTATTGTCCGCTTGCGTCGAGGGTGGGGGTGTTAGCCACAGCTTGCTAGTCCAGCTAACTGCCTAGCTAGCATTAGCTGTTGCACTAAATAATTAGCAAACAGCTGTCACGACAGCACATTAACGGCTCATTAGATATCGTTACATTGACCAGATCATCACAATAACCATATATTTTTGTTGTGACTGCATCATCAAATAACAAAGTTTATATTAGCTTAGCTTCTTGTCACAGAAGGCCAAAAACGCCAAGCTAAAGCCTCTAATATTCCCTAAAATGGCGTAGAGCAGTTTTTATTTCTGACCATGTTAACGTTAGCTTGCTTTCCTGATGTATATCTATGATGAGCGGCCTGCTCAGTTAGCTTGCTGTATGACAGCAGGTGCATTTGTAATACTGCTGTATTATAATGATGTAGCACCAGTGTTAAAATAGCAGACAGAGTTAACAGCAGTCTACTCAAGTAGAGTGAGAAATGTACAGTAATATTATTCATTACATGATGCCAAACCAAAGACTTTGGCCGAATTTACAGCCAAGACCCAACCAGGTTATTGAGTGAAGAAAGCAACAATTCAATTGTTATGGTGTTAGATAGAAGTCCAAACCAAGAAAATCATTATAGTGGAATATATTGATTAATAATGCACATGTGTGTTAATTAATTTGAGATGATTACTATGTTGGGCAAGAAAGCTTTCTACAGTGTTATTGCGAAACATGTTTTGCCTGCTGTTGTTGTTTATCTCTAGTAGCGAGTGCTGAAGAGAGATGCAGCCAAGGTCCTAGCTTGATTACATATATATATCTACACCAGAAATACTCTGCTCAGTCCCGTGTATAGTGCACGCATCTAAAGAAGTGTTTATTTATCTTATTTGATCAATTGGGATCCAGATTTTTTTTTTTTAGAGGTTTCCAGGGACCCTTAGCAAAATGAGTGGGTACAAATGATCATTGCAATAACAAGTTTCAGTTTCACAGGTGTTAACTACCCTTAAACCCACGAAAACACACAGATCATATCAGGCAGGAAACTAGCCTATAGAGTGTAGCCTACATGTGTTCATTATTCTGATATGACTGTTCATGATGCCAGCTGGTTTTTGATGATGAATTGTGTTTAGGGATATTATCTGCCATATTGTTTGCTCAGGGAAATTTAAGCCTGAAAAAGCAGTCCGTCAGGTTCTTTTATACATTAAACTAATTCTATAATTTGATTATGGTTAAGTGAGTTGGTTATTCCAAATACATCCTGACACAAGCCTCACATTTTAGACAATAAGATAGAGAAGGAGACTCGATTTGGAAGGTTTATTTTCCATAGGTTAAAGCAAAGTTGACACTAACCCCCCAAAAAGGTTGGGAAACAGTTATTTTTTATGTTATATATTTATTTTACTCCATAACATGGTGAAAAAAATAAATAAATAAAAAAACGACATGTATGTGCCAGAGTCCAAAGTTAATTTGTTTTGCTTAGCATCTTTAAAGCTGTACTATTATTGAGAATACTTACTTTAGATAAAAATTAGAATAGATCATTTTTAATCAGTGGTTAACCAATACTAATAGTACGTATAGCTTACTATTTATTTACTTTTGAAGGAATTATTTCAGCATTGGCCTGCCATATATTTTAAAATAAAAATAAATGGAAGCTATTTTTTGTTTGTTTTATGACTTGGTCACATTTGTTAACCTAATAGCTTCTTACCTTTAGAGGTGTGGCTGCAGACATGTTATAAGGTTTTACAATTTTACTTGCATCATCACATTTATTTTTTCATTTTTGCCAGCATTTTGCATCTCTATAATATAGCAGGTCTGGTCTTCATCTCTTTCGGATTCCTTATCTCGAGATTCACTAGTTATTTCTTAGTACAGCTAGGCGTTATCTTTCTTCATTATCTGAGGCTAGTCGTGGTTGAAGTAGTTTGAAATGTTTCAGTTGGGTGTGTCTGTTTGTACTCTAGTAACTGCCATGTTGATGCACCAAAACAAACAATAATTCCCCAATTTACAAGACCAGCAGCTTCATCCACAAAAACCTCTGGTCTCCATGCTGGTCCAGCTGTATGGCAACAGATGCTTAATCACAGGAATTCATTGTTTTCATATTTCTGCTTTTAAAGGACTTGGTCTTCCCTCCATTGCCCTCCAGGTCACAGTCCACCCCTTACATTCACCATACCAAGTGTTGTGATTTTTAATAGTTAATGGTCAAACAGCAGTAAATAGTTTGAATTCAGAGGAAGATTCCATGATTTTTTTTCATCTAATTGGCTCAGATATGTGATAAGCATTGCCACTGCACACAGAGAATGAAGAAGATCAGTCGCCAGTCAGTCAGATGAAGTAGATAAACGTTTTGAGACGGAACACCATTGCTGACACCATTATACAGCATTGTTTTTTCTTTCTTTGCTTTAGTTTGTACCCCTAAATGTCTGACATGTATTAAGCCTGCCTTGTTTGTATCTAGTATTTTTTTTATTCTAAGCCATTAGTTGCAAACACTTCTGTTCGCAGTTGCATTACCTTAACTAGTTATTGTATTGCTTTACCTTAGAGGTAGCCTATACCTCAGGTATTTTACTAGATCCTTAGACTGAAAAGGTAAATCTGTGTGACATAATCTGGAAAGTTGTAATCCAAAATAATCCTTTCACCTCTCTGTGTTCTGGTCATTGTACACACATATACATATTCCTGTAATTTAGTCTTTCTGAAATGTGTTAATAAGCAGTACTGACTGGGGCATCCTGGTAGGCTAATGGGTTAAGACGCTTGCCATATGATTGTAAGTCCTCATTTTGAGTCCGGCTGGTGAGCTTTGTTGCATGTCATTCCCCCTCTCTCTCCCCTCTTTTTTCCTGTCAGCTCTCTACTGCATGCTGTCTCATAAAAAGTCAAAAAATTCCCCAAATAATACTTAAAAACATTAAAATATTCAAGGGTGCCGCTTTGCACTGACTTAGGCAATAGCTGTGAGTTATAGAAGTAAGTCAATATTGATTGATCTCTTGATCCTGGTCAATAAAAATGAAGATGTCAATTCTGTTTGAGGTTGGATTTTCTTTCTTTCAGCCAGTGGCCGGCCGCCAGCCTGTCCACAGATCTGGTTGGGAGAAAGACAGACTGACTCTGAAAGAAAATTATAGTCTCTGTTTAAACCTTCAAAAATAGACTGTTCTATGAAACACTGCCTCTAGATCTGCACATTTCCAGAGACCTACTACTTCTTTAAAGAGATTTGACCCTGTTATCAGAATTTTGAGGTGGATTGTGGATCACCGGTAACTAGCAGAAGCACAGACATTACTCTGATGGAACTAGAGTTCTTTGAGAATTTTTTATAAAACTACAACTGGAACAAAATAAAAGCTAAACCAAAACTAGACATGTATATATATATATATATATATATATATATATATATATATATATATATATATATATATATATATATATATATATATATATATATATATATATATATATATATATTTGATTAGAAATATCACTACACAAATGTGTCTTGTCAGCCCAACTTCACAAGACATCTTCAGGTCATGATGGTATAAAGTCATCCTTTCAGTGTTTTTAATTCATTATAGCATTTATCCTTGTCACATTGAGGGTCTAGCTTTATTATCCTGTGTGCTAATCAGCTCTCTGAGTAGTGTATGTTGTTAGCTAAGCGTCCTACGCTAGAGACTCGAGTGTGGCTCAGTAGCTGTCATATGACCTGACTTAGACAGAGCAACTCTGCTAATGGCCTCATAGCCAAGGTGGTATTCTGTATTATAAATTAGTGTTTTGAGGATCCAAATTGTGTTACTCTGGATTGGAACAAGGCCAGTGGTTTCAGAGTGAGAGAACAAATGCAACAAAAGTCCCCTGCCAGACTTGAACTGGGAACATTGTGATTACATGGCCAGCATTTAAGACCTTTTGACCACAGGAAGCCCCATATTAATGTGTTTTTTTTTTATTTATTTTTTTAAAATTGGACGTTCAGGTACAGCAACTCCCTAGTCTTTAACTGGTGGCCACAGGGATGACTGTCAATAGACAGCTCAAGTATGGTGGCTGAAGGTCAGTTGTCATGCGTAAAGACACCTCAATAGTGGTGACTGTAGAAGGACAGTTCATCTGGGCAGACATTCTGTCAGATTCCCCAGCAGGGAATGCTGTGCTATCTGCTGACCTTGCCAAGCTTCAGGTTACTGCTGCAAGTGAGCAGAGCAGTATCTTATTGGCCTGCAGAACACTCCAACCCATCTGCAGCGCAGGTCATTGATTAATGTAAATTAAGTAAAACCACCTGGAACACCCTGCCAAAATGAACTTCTCATTGATGCCTTATTCTGTCAATTAAAAAAGCTACATTGTTTCCATTGACTTTCTATGTTGAAGCCCCTTCTTTAACATTCATGGGATAGGCTTACTGTATATTAAGGCACTATTAGACACACCCCAAACAGCAGCTCAAACTAAATTTGGATTGGTTCTTTTGTTGATTGTTTTGATTATCATCAGATTCATTTTCATTTCATTTGTATTTTTTCTTAGCCACACTTGGGGCTTGTAGGATGCCAGTGTCGGTCGGTTGATTAGGCCTTGTCCACCATGTTGGTCTACAGCGAAGTATATTGACAAATGTTGGATTTATTGCCATGAAATTAGGTGCAGACATTCAGGGTCCCTAAGGGTGCACTCTGGCTTGTCATCTGTTGCCACCAGCAGGTCAAACTTTCAGCAAATACAACACTTAGGTTCATGACAAAATGTCAAAAACGAATGACATTCCCACTCGCTCACTTTTTTTGGAGTACTGGCCCAAACTGGCTGATTGTATATACTGGTCCGATGTCATTTTTTACTGGCCCCGGGGATCAGGGAACCCTTATTGTAGGACTGGGGCGGGGTTATGCGGAGTGTGTGCGTTAGATGCACTGGTACAGCTTTACGGGAAAAGAAATGGTTTTGTAACACAACATCAAACTATATCAATATAAACAAAATTGTCTTTCCCATATATTTTCAAACAAGATATGGGAAAGACAAGATATGGGATATTGTCTTTCCCATATCTTGTTTGAAAATATATCTATATAATTTAATGAAGTCAGGTCACCTGTATTTTGGCAGGGCTTAAATCCCACACACAAGCACTGTAGTTACATAAAACGGAAGGGGGGAAAAAAAGACTTAAAGCGTAAAAAATGCTTTGGTCGTGGTTACACGTGTATATCTTATCTGTTCGTCAGACATGCATGAGACCAAAGACAGAAAAACATGACTGAAACACCTGCTGTGTAGACGAGCCTTTAGTCTTGTTTATAAGTATAGCTACTTATAGCGTTATGGCTGAAATGAAATTGTGATACTAATTAAACTTAATCAACCATCTTTCATAAAACATAACACAACATAAAAGGGATGTTAATTTTTCATTGGCCTACGTGTTCTCCCCTAATGACTGTAATTACGACGACATGTTCAGTGGATGCCCGATGGATACTCCTGCGTTTTACCTGGTTGAGCTAAAACCGTCACATTGACCAAGTATCGTTGTATGAAGAGCAAAGCTTTGGTTTATGTTTGGATTGTCAAATGTTTCCAGATCGATCTCCTCTTCATGTTTGTGCTGTTCAGTACAGAATATTGTTCTGCTCTTAAAACAACCCAGAACAATTTCACAGCCAATACAAACAGGTTAAATTATTACACAAGCAGTAACTTTTATTTATTTATATACATTTATTAGAGGATAAAACCCCATGAGATGCAGCATCTTGTTTTCATGGGGGTCCTCAGAATCATGTCCAAACAGCATAGAGCAGCAGTACAGTTTAGTAGAAATAAACAAAATATAATTGGTAATAGATACAATCATAATAATAAAAACTAAACAAAAGAAAACATAATAATAGAATAATAATACAAAAACAACACACACACACACACACACAAGCTCCCACTAACCCCATCCCCATCACATGGGAAATGTTTCAACACAACGGAGATAACATTTTACACATAACACAATAATTCATATAACCATAAATGTAACTCAAATTTCAATCTGAATATGGGCGTTTGAGTTTTATTTAGACTCAAGTCTATCATTTAGGTGAAAAAGACATGATTCATCTCTAAAAGCTTAATTTGGTGTGGTGCATTCTACTGTTGGTGCCAGTAACAAAGTATTGTAACACTTCGATGTTTCACACTAAAATGTGTTTCTATGTGTTCAGTAGAGACCTTCCTTCCCTTCAGACATTGCCTAAGGATGAACACTAAAGTTCAACAGCTGCTGCTGCAACAAACCTGTTTTGTGTTTCTAATGCTTCTAGCCTAAGTGTTTTTTTGTTTTTGTTTTTTTAGCATGTGTCAAGGAAGTAACCACTCACTGTTTTTGTATCTAAACCAAACTTTTAAGGGCTAAAGATGTGCCGTTGAGGAACATCTTGCTCATGGCTAATATTAAAGTTTAGTCAAAGCTTTCTTATAGTTAGCATGTAGATTTGTAGTCTACCACTTACAGTAGAGTGAAAGGAAAGCAGAATGTTGGCCGGTGTTTATCTCATGAGTCTTTTCTATTGAATCAGACTGGTGTTTGCTTAGCCAGAGGCAAGAAATTAATTTACCTGTCAATCATCCATCAAGTAAACCTGTCTCTAACCAGCCACTCAGTCACCTGGTTGGCTTTTTGTTTTCTGATTGCCCAGGGGGTGTTTACACAATTTGAATGACCTATGCATGATATGAGCTTCTGGTACGGGGAGGCGTTATTTATTACCTCAACTAGAAGCTGTAGGAAAGACCCTGCACTGTAACATATTGCATGATTCTCCACTGATTATGACTGATTGTAGCCACTGTCACCATTTCAAGGCACAGCAGGTTTTAAAATGGTCTGCTGTTACCCCTTATCTAGAAATAGGAAATTGTGCTTGTGTCAATTTTTATTGTCTAATTTAGCAGATTTAGCTGAACGTTTTCTCTGTGATAGCCATTGAGCCTTGGTAGTAAACGTGTATTGTAAGCAGGTGTCTGTTGACTGCACCAACAAGTGTGATGGAGTTGATGATGACCTGTTAGTTACACCTCCTATATAGCTGCCCTCGTTGCGATCCCTCCATCTCTTATCATTATCATCACATGATGATGCCTGCCTAGCAACGCGGCTGCCTGGCAATGGTAACCATGAAGGAGGAAGACCACGTCCCTCTCTGTCCCCTCCGTCTCATTTGCATCCTTCTCCTCTCTTCTCGCCCCACCATCCATCCATTGCTTGTTGACACATTTGCTCCCTAAACTCAAACCTCTGAATGCTCATCTTAGCTTAAACCGTCTGTAAAATGAGCATTAAATAGCAATATTCACAATCTATTGGACACCTTTGTCCTTTCTTAGAAGCTGCACATTTAAAACTGAAGCACTATAATATTGGATTTTCATCAAGATTCACTTTTTTACGAACAAAAAACATCTAGTCTTAAATATACATGGAAACATTCTTTCTGAAGCAATCAAGTAACCGCTCACTGTTTTTGTATCTGATGGCTTCTGAGAATCTGTTGACGTAGCATTTCCACAAATTATTCACGATGTTTTGATTTTATGTATGTATGTATGTATGTATGTATGTATGTGGAGGCATAATTCACTGACTGATAATGGTAATCCAATGGTCCACTGTGTTAGTTTTCTCTTGTCATTGGAAGTTAAAGGTGCAATATGTAATACTGACAGCTAGTGTTTAAAATAGTTACTGGAGTACAAATTCAAAATACTGGAGAGAGTCGTCTCCCCTGCCCCCTCCTCCCCAGACTCGAAGTTCACGTTGGTTGCCAGGCTGAGACGGGAGCATCCACAACATTGTTGCTAGACGCTTGTCTCACATAGCCAGACATACTCCACAGCACATCGGAGATGCTGGCTATATTGACAGTCATAAAAGGCCGTGCTCAAGCGGAGCTCTGTACCCAATTGACAGACACACTTCCTCGGCTTAGAATTACGATAGGAACCGCTAAAAACACAACAACCTCGCCATCCTCTCCACCCAACTGAACACACTTTATTGGCTTAGAATTACGGAAACAATTGCTAAACACACTGCAAACTCACGGCCTTCTCTTCCCGATTTACAGCCTCCCTCTCTTGGCTTAAAATAACTCACTGTTTTCGGTGAGTTGTAAACAGCTGTGGCCCGCTTGCCTGGTCCTCCGGTAAATTAGCCTGAAGCTAATGCTTACATGTTCAGGAGGAAATTAGCCAACTCTGCGTCCTTTTGGGCTCTAAGCTGTCTCCATCTTTCAAATACATCTCTAATATTTACTCAGGGTTTTACGTCTCTGCTCATGCAACTGTTAGAAACATGCCAGTTTTTTTTTAGGTCGGGTAGAATCTATCTCCGATGATCCTGTTTGTTTGCTGCTTTCTTGGCTGTACTAACGTTAAAGACGTAGCACGCTGGGTTTCTGTTTTTACAGGTATATCTGGCAACCCGGCCTGGCTGTCAAACTGGGCAGTAGATAACAACACACAGGCCAAAACAGAAATTATGTCACAGAGAGAAAATACTGGCATTAGCATTGTTGTCAGAAAAGATAGTATTTCAACTTAGCATGTTTCCTTAATAAATAAAATTTCCTTGGGGTCATTTTTGGATTTATTACAGTAAATACATTACATATTGGATCTTGAAAGAAATGGAATGTGAATCGTGACATGACTGTAATTTTAGTCCATCTGAGTGTGTGTGGATCTGTAGCCGTCTGCAACATTCAGAACTATTTGTCATATGTGCCACAGTGTTAATAATAAGCAGATTCAACACCAGTGCCCACAATGGCATCACACTTACAAAGCCAGCCAGCTGGTTGGTTAGCTCGCTAACACTTGGCTCAGGTTAACTGAGCTGACTAAAACTTGGTTGTAAAACAGTGTAAGCTCCTTGTTGGGGTTGTTTGAGCTCGATGATGACTCCAATAATCCCATGTTTAATTTTAATGAATTGAAAGTCATTGATTATTGTTATACATCTGTAACTTCCTACAGTGTTCTCACCTACAAACAGCAGCGTCTCCGCGCTGTGTGGGAGTTCAGAGCTCGGAAAAGTAACAGATTTCATATTGATGTTGGCCTGTGTGGTATTTTATTCTCAGCACGTGACACCTTTGAAAATGAATCTGGACTGTGTTCATACTTGTATGTGTGACTCTATAGTCTCTGTTCCAGTCTTGCAGCTTTAAGACCCTCTGTAATGTGGTGTGTGTGTTTGTTTTTCAGGTGTGGGGAAGTCATGTCTATTACTACAGTTCACAGACAAGAGGTTTCAGCCAGTTCACGATCTCACTATCGGTAAGAGCGCCTGTCCCACACATTCAGCACTAAATTAAAATCATCAGTAGAAATAATTTCATGAAATGTATAAAATATCACCATTCTTTATTAATTGCACACATTGTTAGAAACCAACGCAAAGTCAGTACAGCTGGTGCCAACAGGCTAAACACGTGGAGCTGATTAAAAGCTTTAGGTTACTGACATCATTAACCGTTATCACAGTAAAACATAATGTTGTTTCAGATAAGCAAAGTTGAGCTCACCCTAACATTCACACAGATCAAATCCATCCATTTAACTCGAGCACACCGCTCCTGGAAAATAAAGGAATCACTGCATGTTAAAGGTCCCGTAGGTTAGGATTGTGAAGATCCAGGACTTAGCCAAAACAATTTGAACATCGACAACTTCTCAGTCCCTCCCCTCTTTCCGCTAAAGCCCAAAACAGTCTCCTAAAACCCTCCCCCCACAAGGGAGAATGAATGCATGTGCATGAGCAGTGATTGACACACAGTTAGGAACCCCGCCCCCCCCTCCGGCCCTGATTGGTGCATCTGAACAGGGAGCGGTGGATTTTTGCAAATCTCATTACAGGCTGTAGGTGGAGCCAGAGGAGCCGGATTTATTTAAATGACCTGCTTCATGTAGTTCTACTGGAACATAGGGTCAGTTTCAGCAGATATGACAGAAAGTTAGTTTTATAAGTCTTACCCACTGCACCTTAAGAAAAAGGAGACCAGTCTCATTCTTAATCTTACCTTAGCTACAGGACATAATTTAAGCTTGGAAATTTAGGTACACTCTTCCATCGCATGTACAGATCATTTGCCAGCATCCCATTAAATATTATTAATGACAACCCTCCTGCATGCACAGTCCATTCTCACATCACATGTGCAGCTCACACTACTGCCAACACTACTGCACTGTCTGAACCAAAGGACAACAACCAAAGGTTATATGTTGTCAACTATCGTGAGATTTCAAAATAGCAATAAAAAGCTTTCTTTTAACTGCTTTAATCATTCCAACTGCTGTATGTTTCTATAATATTGCTACATATAAATAAAAAGTATATGTTAGGACATCCTGTTTTGTTCAGTGGTCACGCACTATACACAACAGCATCTCTGTCTTGTCAACTCATCTGGAATTGGCTAAAATGATAGTCTTACTTTTGCTTATTACAGCTATATCAGTTTTGGTGTATGTGGCAGGTAACAAGCAATTGCTGTACAGAAATGCCAAAAAACATGTTGAAGTAATTCGTCCACTTCCAAGTAGACTGGTGCTGTTCGTTTGTGGTGTGAAAGTGAAGCTGACCAAGTACAGTAGATATGTGAGTTTACCGTCACCGTTTGTGATGTTTAGTCTATATTTACATTTGGAAACCATGGAAACACATCAGGGTGTTACCACGTGAGTGTGCAAAAATTCCCTGATACATCAGAACGTGAAAAGGAGTTCAAACAGATGTTTTCCCAATAAAAAGTGAGTGAAATGTGACCAGACAGTAACTAGCGTCACTTTATAATACGGTACAAAATAGCCCCTATTTGTCCTGTTTCTGTCAGTCACTCTTAGTGATATAAGATTCCAGTCTCCACTGATAATGCTCATTATCAGTTGTTTTTTATGTGAGCTCTTTATGACACTTGAGATAATAAACTGAAAGGAACACAGCGACTTATTGGGACTTTAGCTTATTCACCGTATCCCCCAGAGTTACATACACATACATACCCTTCTCATCTCCGTGTGTGTTGTAAATCCGTCTGACGCATCTACCACTAGCCTAGCTTAGCCCAGATCCTGGAGGTAACTGGTTCCAACTAGCCTACTGCTCCCAATAAGTGACAAAATAACGCCAACATGTTCCTATTTACATGTTGTGATTTGTATAGTCACAGCGTGTACAAAAAACAACGTCACATGAGACACAGCCATCTTCTAACCGTATACATACTGGGAATTATATTCTCAGAAAGGCGAAGCACTGCTACTCTCTTCTCCTCAACACGGGGCTTCTCAGGTGCTGCAAGCATATCACTCCGCCCAAGTAGCAGAAGTAGCAGTGCTTCACCTTTTCTGAGAATATAGTTCCCAGTATGTATACGGTTAGAAGATGGCTGTGTCTCATGTGACCTTGTTATTTGTACACGCTGTGACTATACAAATCACAACATGTAAATAGGAACATGTTGGCGTTATTTTGTCACTTATTCGGAGCAGTAGGCTAGTTGGAACCAGTTACCTCCAGGATCTGGGCTAAGCGAGGCTAGTGGTAGGTGCATCAGACGGATTTACAACACGCACAGAGACGAGAAGGGTATGTATGTGTATGTAACTCTGGGGGATACGGGGAATAAGCTAATGTCCCAATAAGTCGGCGTGTTCCTTTTTAAAGGCCCATTAATAAGCAGCAGGGCTTTTTATTAAGTCAGCACCTAATTGTAACTAATTCACATTCTTCATTTGTGTGTGTCCAGGTGTGGAGTTCGGAGCAAGGATGATCACTATAGATGGCAAACAGATCAAACTGCAGATCTGGGATACGGTAATATATCTTTTTTAAGGGAGTCTTTCCTTATTGTGACAGCATATTCATGGCTCTGTAAAAACACCTAAACAAATCTTAAATTAATGAGTTAAATGCAAGGCTGTACATTTATGGCTCTCTGCGGGCATTACTTTAAGTTTAACCTGTAATTCTGTAATGACACATTATTCTTAAATAATTCATTTTGAATTGCATGACATGTCATGTCATTTAGCTGACGCTTCTATCCAAAGCGACTTAAAATTGCTATATATGTCAGAGGTCGCACGCCACTGGAGCAACTAGGGGTTAAGTGTCATGCTCAGGGACACATTGGTTGATGGATCACAGTGGGAATCGAACCCAGATCTCCCACATCAAAGGCATGTATCATATCCACTGTTCCATCACCACCCATGTAAATGTAATGATGTAAATATGAATCGAAAGAAGTCTTCAGAAAGGTCATTTTGATGAATGTGAATTCATTTTGATATAAATATTTGAGCTTGAAATAAAATTCATGTATCATTACGTGTCCTGATAAAGAAACGATCTGGAATGAATGACAGAATTAGATTCATGAAAAACATTCTACTTGGAGTGGCCTGGTCTATGACAAGAAGGCTTACTTATACATGTTGTAATTGGTATGGCGACATCTTTCATGTTGTCTCCCTTTTTTTTAGGACTTAAAGCGGAGTTTCAGCTTTAGACAAGTTTTCCAGCTGAAGAGAGAAATAAATAAATAAATAATACATCAAGTTTATAATAACATTCAGGCTGGATTCAGCATGTCATAAACTTTCTGTAAATCAGGGTCCTAAAAACCCATATAGGTGCATAACCACCATCAGCTGGACTGGTGTGATATGGCAGACCGTGGTGCCGCAATTAGGTGTGTAAACACACCTAATTGCCTGCAGGTGTAAACACACCTAATTGCCCAAGACTCCTAGTGTGGGTGTTGGGACAGACCCCGAAAACGGATGTGTGATTCAGACCATTGGGTCATTGTACTATGGATTCCTGTCCATGCAGTTAAGCAGTTGAGCAGCAGGTGGAGTTAGAGCTCTATGGAACAGCACTGCTCCCAGCATGAGAGGACAAGCACCACAGCAGTGATGTCAGTCCTGCTTTTCAAAACTCAGCGACTACTGCGGGTTTTCTATCCTACCAGCTACTTAATAGTCTTCTCCTGGTTGTCCAGGTGTTGTATAGTCCCTGATTAGATGGTCAAAATGAAAACCAGCGGGGCTCAATGATGCTTACTAGACTTGTGCAATACACCACGACCACCACCAAATGGCTGGAGCAACCAAGTCACATCATTGTGTAGGCTGCACATGCCATATGAATAAGGGTGTGTGCATGTCTGTGTGGAATGTGCACACAATTATGTAGGCCAGATGGCAGCCAGACACAGCGTTCCCTCTCTTTCACCCTTATTTATCATTTATTCACTAATAGCATTACTGACTGGTTGACCGCTCCCTGAATGACTGACTGTTCTAGTGGCCGTCTAACTAGCTGGTTGGTTCACTGCCTGGTCCTCTGGCTGACTGGTCGAACCCTCTGAACGGGTGTCTAACTACCTGGCTCAGTGACTGGATGACTAGATGTCTTACTGCTTCATTGACCAACAGACTGGGTTCCTGGGTGACAAGTAGCAGCTTGGTCTTCTGACTTGCTTAATGATTCACCGACTGATTGTGTTTCTGACTGGCTGTCTGGTTTTTCAGATGAGGTCAGAGCAGCGCAGGGCTGCAGCTGCTAGGATAGAGTGGTGTTTTGTTTTCTACTCTGGCCTGGACGAAACACAGACAACATTGTTACTGTACATGGGACGGAGACAGACGGTGAATAGACATGGCAGGGGGGTGGTAAGAGCGCTAGATGGTGAAAGGAGTGATGGAAAGAAGGAGGCCCAGGGATTTATAGAGAGAGAATAAAAAGATGAGTGATGCAAGGAAGAGACAGAGGTGAGACGATGAGGGGTAGTAATGGAAGGGGAAGTGAACGGACAAGGTAATCTGGTGGGTTAAACAGACGTACAGTAAATGCTACTAGTTGAATCCATATGACACTGCAGCTGCATTGTTGAATCTTCCATGTTGTTCGTAAATAAGGAAACTGGGAGGTTATGCACACAAGCAGAGAAAAAGAAAGGGATTGTGACAGATAGATGGAGAAAGAAAGAGAGAACTCCATTGTATCCAATTACAGGCTGTGCTCTGTCCTCTCCCCATCTCACTGAAAACCCGGAGCCAGACTGTGCTGGAGAATCAGGACTGGTACAGAACATTTTTGGGACTAGGCTCAATAAAAGGCACTCGTAGATAACAGGACTGGTGTGAGGATGACCTATAGGACAGAAAGATGAGGCCTGTTAAGCCAGCGTCAGACTCCTGCTGTCGGGGGCTGTTAGAAAACCAAAGGATCAGCAGTCGTCTGTGGTCATTTCAATTATTCAGATTTCAATTTCTGTTTATTAATATATGTATGTGTTTCTGCAGGCTGGTCAGGAGTCGTTCCGGTCCATCACCAGGTCTTACTACAGAGGAGCAGCAGGAGCTCTGCTAGTCTATGATATCACAAGGTAACAAAATCAGTCAGACGGACCCCTACACAACATTGTGAAGTTGGATGCTACTGTACAATGAGAAACGATGATACAACTGTGCCCTGACTTTGACATCAGCCTGTCCTAATACAAGCATCCTTTCCTCACCATGGAAAGTTGCCACTTGCAAGATGAGAGCAAATTCTGATAGTATGTGATTAGTATAAACTAAATGCTAACACCAAAATGCTAACTATAACAATGCTAACATGTCTGATGTTGAGCAGGTATAATGGTTGCCATGTTCAGCATCATAGTTTAGCGTGTTAGGATGCTAACTTTTGCTAATTACCACTAAACTCAAAGGACAGCTGAGGTTGATGGGAATCAACAGTTTTGTAGGTATTTGGTTGTAAAGTATTGGACAAACATTGACCTGATGGTGGAGCTATGAATGTGTGAACCCAATTTAATGGGAGTTTTTTTTTTTATCATGGTGGTGCTAGAGGACAAGTCAAATGATCACCAGCGTCGTTAGGATTTATCGGCTGTGAACCATGGATGTCTGAATCAAACTGTGTGCAAATCCATTGAGGACATTTTGAGATATTTCACAGAATAAGTGAAATTTCTGAGCTACCGATGGCACAAGAGGAAATGTCACCCATATATACAATAAGACAAGTACTGGCCAGATTGACATAGATTTGTTATTGATCTTCATAGTCTCCAGAGGTTGATTCTTAATGATTGTCATGACCCTGTGACCTTTTGTCCAGCACTACCATCAGGTCAAAATCTCCCCTCCAACTGCCTTCTCCATGTCAAAGAAAGACTGGCCTCATGTCGATAGATTTTCTGTGGATATTCATGTTCCTCGCAAGTACAATCCTGGGGTTTTTGGCTCTAACCTAGTCAGTTGACTTTCTGGTATGAAGTCAATTTTAATATTGTTTAAAATTGTGTGGGGTACCGTGGACCTTTTAGAGGGACAGTATGTCTCGTTTGAGGACAGTAAACTACAACAAAGGGCCAGTGCAAAATGTTTCTGTTCAGATCTACCTATAATTCAGCGCATTCAAATAAAAATACCTCGTAAGTGAGTGAATCTGAATTCTCATGATAGGCGGAGTAACAGGTGAGATGAGGAAGCCTCATTCACCATACAAGGGAAAGTCAAATCTGATATCAATGTATATTCTGTAAAGCTCTTTCATGATAGGGTTCTGATGTTTGTCTTTTTGTTTTATCAATGTGACAGTAGATTGAAACTAGATTCTGTGTTTGTTTTAACAGAAGGGACACCTTTAATCACTTGACGACCTGGTTAGAGGACGCTCGCCAACATTCCAACTCCAATATGGTCATTATGCTCATTGGCAACAAGAGGTAAGATGCATGACATAGTGATGGTTACATCCTGTCCCACATTAGACGGGACCATCAACAATGTGTGGATGGTCCTAACTTAGCACTGTAGCTTGTGTTCAAAGTTAAATGAGGAACTCAGATCTGGATATTTACAATACTTCTGGCTCATTCTGTGCCTGCATAACATAGCGTTGTGTAAGATAAAGATATGTCAAAAGCCTGCTGGTGATAGAAATGCACATCTTTCTACTCTTAGCTGACCATTGAAAACACATTATGTCATTGTATTAATGCGTGTGTTTGTGTGTGTGTTTTAGTGACCTGGAGTCGAGGAGAGAGGTGAAGAAAGAGGAAGGTGAAGCATTTGCCAGAGAACATGGCCTCATATTCATGGAGACTTCAGCCAAGACTGCCTCTAATGTAGAGGAGGTACTTACACACACATGCACATAGATATACCATGCACACATACACTACAGGCTACATTTTGAAAGTTGTTTGGCGTTATATAGACGTATAGAATGATAAGTAAAGTACCAGAAAATTACACATTTGTTTTAGCATGACTTCACTAATTGACAGCTTACCTGTACCTGTCTGAGTTCCACACTTCTATAAACTCCACCTACTACTCCTTGCAGGGAAACACTAATGCTAACAGCTTTTTCCTCACATACACTGTAAATCTCTTCTCGTGAGAAGGGCCACACCAGAGTTTCACACACATTACCTGCTGTTTCACAGATACTAGTGCTGCCCGTTGACATCGGTAGCCAAAGTTAGTCCTCTAGACTAAATCTCTGAATATGTCAGGATGTATAAACTATCACCAAGCCATGATTTGTTATTAGTTAGAATGTTCATTGGTGAGTTTACATTTAGTTAGATGTTCACTGGCCAATGTGTCAATTATAGGCCATGCCTATGACTCCTCAGTGGTCTGCATGGTTTTCCTATTGCAGTGAGTCTTAAAGCCCAACTTTCATTTGTCACTCTTCATTGTATATTTTGATATTAAGCCAGTCTGTGAGACATAGAATATGTTCTGTATCCAGGACTTTGGAAATAATAAGGTCATGAGTCCCAACTCCTGCAGCAAACAATAAACCTGTAAAAAATCACATTTAATGATTAATTTACTGCTTATTTTGTCATACTCTCTGTGAATGTCCATACATGCTTGCTGTTTAAAAGCCCTAAGCACCACCATTTATGTCCAGGCTGAAGTATCTCAACTATTTTATAAATCGCCGTGAAAGTTTGGACAGACATTCATGTTCCACAGAGGATGGATCCTACTGATTCCCTGACATTTCCTCTGTTGCCATCATCAGTTCAAAATTAAAATTTTGTCCAAAACTGGTTGGCAAATTGTAGCATGCTAACACATTAAACTAAGATGGCAAACATGGTAAACATTATTCCTGGTAACATCCTAATGTTAGCATTGTCATTGTGAGCATGTTAGCATAGTGATGTTAGTATAACCTCAAAACACTGCAAAGTCGCACTCAAAGTACAGTCTCATAGAGCGGCTAGCATGGCTGTAGACTCTTGTCTTGTTTTTAAAAACATTTTTTTAATGAATTATAATGCAAATGTATAGTCTACATTCTTTCTGCAATAGTTATTCAATGTATCAACATTCAGTCATTACCTCTCTGTATAATAGTTGTAATTGGTAGTGGCGGAGTCCGCCATTCCCACACTGTATTTAGAATGTCTTAGCACAAGGATTCACAGGAAGAAGAAAACCTTCTAATTCCCAGAAATGATGCAGAGGACATTTACCTTGGTGTCCTCAATGGTAGCTAGAGCACTACCTTCCTCATTACCACCACTGAAGTGCTCTGTCATTGTGGAAACAACAACAATAGCCCAAAATCAGAAAACTGATGAGTGTTGCTGGGTGGGTATTATGAATGGAATATTAGTCCATGCACATTAAAAGATAAATACCACAGTGCAGTCTTGAACGGTGAACAGAGTTGTGTTGGGATGGATGATAAATGTAAAGTCAGTCTTATTTGTTAGCTTTCTCAATCTCACCTATTGTAGTTTATTGTACTACCTTGTTTGTATGTAGTCTAAGTGCTCTCCCTAAATAGACTATCACACTATCACAAAAACCTGCCGTTGACTGTTTACCTGTAGCGTCATGGCTCACCATGCTGGAGCCTAAGCTTGCTAGCTTTACATTAGCATCATGAAGCACACTGCTCCGCCCCTTGCAGAGCCACACCCCAGGTGTTGTTGTGTGTGTAATAAATGCATGGCGTTGTCCTCGGGGACCCCTTTCTCACTTATCCAATCACATAAATAATCCCATCCTGCACAGCATGCCAGCCGGGGGCACTGCAGAGTGTGTGTGTGTGTGTTTGTTTACATTGATTTTTTTTCTACCCTCACTTGCCTGGCCTATATCATGCAAACACCCACATCACTGTTGAGTAGAGCGCTCACTGGGGTTAAGATGAGGGGGAGGTGTGTGTGTGTGTGTGTGTGTGTGTGTGTGTGTGTGTGTGTGTGTGTGTGTGTGTGTGTGTGTGTGTGTGTGTGTGTGTGTGTGGTATGATAAATTTGTCTCATTAGTGTCCTCTGAATCCTCCTGATACCGCTCCTCGCCTCCCTTCATCTCTCCTTCTCATCCCTCGACGTCCATCATTTGCTCTTTACCTCCCTCCCATCCTCCTTCACCCCCTCCGTTCCTCCTCAAACATCTTCCTCCCCTTTCTCCTCCTGTCCTCTTCCATTCGTTTCTTCCTCCCCTCCTCCCTCAGTTCAATCCTCCCCTCCTCCCTCTTCTCCATCATCTCCCTTTTGCTCTCCAGCAGTATATCAGCCAGTTATACTTCATACATATTCATAACCTCCACCCCGCCTCCCCTCAGCGACATCCAGCAACCAATCAGTGCGCTAGGTTTGTCGTCAGGGTCTGTGGGTGGACACTGGGCTGATGGGATGGTCCTTAGAGAGAGATTCCTGTAAGCATCTTCTCATGGTCTCATCTCCCATCCTTTCTTCTTTCCTTACGTCCTCCCTTCCTTGAGACCCTTTCCTTTGCCTCTGCTCATTTCTGTTATTTTCTTTATTTCTTGTCTTTCTTTTATCTGTTTTCTTGTCTATTTTTGTTACTTCTCTCATTTTATTTTACTTTTCTATCTCTTTCCATTCTTTGCTGCTTTTTTTAACTCTTCATGCTCGTCACCTCTAGTCCTTTGTTTTTTCCGTCTTCTTAATGTTTTTTCTCCTTCTCCATGTTTTATCCCCTTAGTTTTCTGTTTTCTCCTTTCATTTACTCCCGTCATACGATCTACACACATCCAAAATGAGTATTTTCAAGAAGTGTAGAGATCTGTGAAGGAACAAGGCATGCAGTGATGTGCGGTAAAGGAAGGAAAGAGGACAGGAGCGAATAGGACAGAGTGCACAAGAGAGCACCCTTGGGCTCCTCTGTCTATTTTCAGACTGGGTGTCAGATAGAAGTTCAGGCCATATTTTCAGTTCTTTAATGACTCTGCTTAGGAAACACACTTCTTCTTGGCCTGACAAAGTTGTGTGTAGAGGCAGTTGGTAGTGGAACATGCTAGCGTACATTCGACGGCATCACCCAGATGTGCTGATCACTGAGACGGGGAAATCACAAACCGGAGCCCGACTCCTTTTCCCCGCTGCTTTTAAAGCAGCCTGTAGACGGAGCGATCCCCGGCCAAATTCACCTGCATTTGGCATTTTGTTTGACTTCCACAATACATTGCTTACTTGATGTGTCATTCCCCCGTTGCCTCTACACCAGTGCCGTGTGTAATGTGTGAACGCTTGGTATAAGCCAGTGGGTTCCGGGGGGTCCCCAACAAAAAAGGAATCATTTATTTCCACTGTAATTTTATGCATAAGTAACACAATGACAGATTGTATGACTATTTTGCTCATGGGTTTCAAAACAAAAATTCAATCGGGTAGGGTACCCTGGGACAAAGTCTTATCAGATGGGGGTCCGTGGTCTAATTTGTGTCAGTTAAGGGGTCCTTGATGTGAAAAAGTTTAAGAACTACTGGTGTAAGCACATCAAAGCAGTTGCTAATAAAAGGCACAATATTTTTGTCGGGGGAGGGGGGAGAAGGCCTTCACGTTTTTTGTTGGAATTTTCAACCAGGGCGGTGGCAAGTAAGAAAAAAGCTGCCTTTGACTTAAATAGGCAGGGAAACATTGGTCAGATCATACAGACTGCACTATAAGTTTTATCCTAGTTGCTCTCCAGTTTCGGCCCTTGATACACAAACACTAATGGACTGTCCCTGGAGGCAAATGCATTGATACCACAGTCATAGGCAAGTAGCTCAGGGAGCTTAATTCCACTTTATTATATCATATTTGATCCTCACAGTGCTGCCAGTGAGGTGTGTTTGTGTGTCTAGAAAGAAAACAGGTTGTGTGTAGTCTCTGTGTGTGCTCTGCTCAGATCATATTCTTGTAGCAGCTGTTGACAACAAGAAGAAAAACTGCAGGGTTTCTGCATCTTCTAACAAGGTCTTCTGAAAGCTTTAAAGGGCCCTTAGATAGTGTTCAGTAAGGAATTGTACTTCTTAAAATACTCTACATCTTGATCTCTTTAAGTCCAAACAAAACTGCATGTTTTTAAAGCATCTTCCTTCCTTGATGTTTGAAACTGAATTCTGGAATAGGACAACATAAACCAATGTGTTGAGGAAGAAAACAGCAGTTTTTATTTGATCAGATGGATAAAGGAAAGAGACTTTGCAAAAGTCAACAATGGTTTTATTTGATAGCATTTTAACTTGCAGCTACACATCTAGTGAGATCCTGATTTCCAAGAAGAAAAAAATCATGTAATTCAGTTTCAGGCTTGTCAAAATAAAGCACTAAAGATATCACTCAACATTTCATGAAATACACTTTAGATATAGACCGATGAATCGGCCAGGTGTGGGTATCGTAGTATTTGTCGGCCGCTAAGTAACAAGAAATTGCAGTACAGAAATACCGAACTAGGTTTGACGTAAATGAAAAAAGTGTCACCATTAGCTGGTTTGTCCAATCGAGAGCACTCGCACGTTGATTTTTACACTGTAAAATATCCCGCTCAGGATAAATCTTGATCACAATAAAAGGAAAATCTAATCTAAAAGATCTGTATCAAGATTGTTTGTTTGTTTTTCTTGTGTTTTTGTAAAAATGACTATTGGCCGATATATCGTCACCAGATTTTTTAAATTCCAAATATCAATATCACCTCAAAAATCCAGTATCGGAAACGGGCAAGCTGATGCAGGATTCCAGATATGGGCAAAGAAAGGAATAAGTAAAGTAGACGACCTCTTTAAAGAAGGGATGTGTATTTTGAAATTTTTATTTGCAATGAAAAATTAATAAAAACATTGTTTAAAAAAAAAAAAAAAAGGCTAGAATACGTATTTGTACATCTCAAGAGTGAGATGTAGGGGTGACTCAAGAGTGAGATGTAGGGGTGACTCAAGAGTGAGATGTAGGGGTGAACGGTACACAGAAGACACGGTTCGGTTCATACCTCGGTTCAGACATCACGGTTCGGTACAATGGAGGGAAAAGCAAAACAAAAAAGCAGAAGGCAATTTTTTTTATTATTTTTATTGTTACCTCAGGCTGTACCACCTAGTGTCATCCAGTCTCTCCCCTGAACTAGCTGCAACAGCCTTTAGGGTATAAAGTAAGATGTAAACAGTAAACAATAAGTACCCCACATCATCTCCAGACTCCATCTGGAACTTGTAAATAAAATAAGAAAATACAGCATCTCTTATTTATGAAAGTGCAAATTACGTGGAATAATAACAACATAATGAACATCCACTCAGTACTTCTGTGCAGCGTCTCCTGTTTAGATTCTGTTGGCGAGCACAGGTTGGCTTTGGTCTCTATACAGACATGGTTGTTCCTGATCTGCCAAATCAACTGTCTGGGACAACAAGACTGTAAGAAGCTGTACAAATTCACCTTGCCTGGCTGTGGTTCACCAAGAAATGGTTCCAGCACACAACTCCCCCTAAACCCTCAACGTGTGTCGTTTTTACTTTTCTGTGAAGATACAGTGTTTTAATTTGTGAGCTTTAGGTCTGCTGTTGGTGTAGTTTTTCACTTTGGACAGAGCCAGGCCAGCGGTTTCCACCTGCTTCCAGTCGTTATGCTAATCTTACTACAGCCTGTCTTAAGCTCTACTTAATGCACATGTATGATATCCATACTGTTCTTCTCATTTCACAGAATATCATACATGTGTATTTCCAAAAAATGTTAAAAGTAATACTTTAAGAGCTGCAGGGGGTGACCTAGCTCACCCTGTAGAGCATGCGGCCCATGTAAGCTCACTACTTGGCAGCGGCCTGGGTTCGAATCCAACCCGCAGCCTTTTACTGCGTGTCATCCCCCCCCCCTCTCTCTCCCCCTTTTCCTCTCGATCTCAAACTATCATAAAGGCAATCAAATCCCAAAAAGTCATCTTAATCCTCCATTGTGATTTGTCTCCTTTTAAAAACCTTTATGTATGTTTTATCCCGTTTTCTAATCATACTTAACATCACCACCACCAAACGTCTCCCAAAGTCTTTTAAATAAACAAGTGCATTTTGTTAGCCTCCCAGGCAGCCATATTGGTTTCTATTCACATCATCGGCATGGTTAATTTTATTTTTGTCATAGTTCTATTGTCATTTTGCGGTCTTCAAGTGCTGATGTAAAGCTTCGACACCCCATACTTGACACACATCTGTTTTTCATGGCGTCCATGTTTGGTTTTTGTTTACCACAACTTCTGAATGCAATGCTGTTCAGCAGCTAACTCTTAAACGTGGAATGTGTGAGCTTCATACCAGTATTCCTGACACACCTATATAGAATGTTTATCAAATCATCTCGCGCTTTCAGCTATAGCTGATCGCCTGTGATAGATTACAGTTTCCAGCCAAAAAAGATCTGCTAAGCAAAGTCGTGGTTTAGCGAGAATATTTAGCAGTTGTTCAAAACTTGCATTCAATCTGTTTTTCATTCCTAATGAGGAGTCAACATTTAAATATGAATTTAATCTCCTCTTCTCTCTCTCTGTCTCAATCTCAGGCTTTCATCAACACAGCCAAGGAGATCTATGAGAAGATCCAGGAGGGAGTGTTTGATATCAACAATGAGGTGAGACACACTTCACTCTGTTTTTCCTTTTTTCTCAAACCTCTCCATTGTTGTTCTCTTTTTTTTAGGGCAGTCTTATCCTCTCTTCCAGTCTTTGTTCTCTTCTTTTCCTGTCTTTCTCCTTAGTTTTCCAGCAGTGTGTGTGGTTTGCCACGCTCCCTCTCTCCTCAAAAGGATGGGGGGGGGGGGGGGGAGAGACCCTCTTCTCTGCTTCCTTTGACTCCAGCCAAGCATAGCTCCCTGCGTACCTCCCCTCCCCTGCTCTATTTTCCACTTGCTCTTCCTTCACTCCTCAGCTCTCTCTCTCTCTCTCTCTCTTTCTCTCTCTCTCTCTCTCTCTCTCTCTCTCTCTCTCTCTCTCTCTCTCTCTCTCTCTCTCTCTCTCTCTCTCTCTCTCTCTCTCTCTCTTTTTCTTTCTTCTTTTTTTTTTTTTTTTTTTTCTCGGCATCTTGCCAGCTCATAAATTCCTCACATCCCACAAGGTCTCAGTCATTCAGCAAAAAAAACAAACAGGCAGCCAGCCAGTCTGTAACCTTCCTATCGCTCGAAGTCACTAAGTTTGCTATTCAGTCAACCAGATGGTTATCTTTTCAGTGGAACGGTTACTTAGGCATGAAAGACACGACACCAAGCCTGTCAGCAAGTATGCACAGCAGATGCATTAGTTATACTACTTTCACTTGAAATTGCAATCTCCAAAAACGCAGTTCACACGTAAAACACTACGCCACATTGGCCTTTTTTAGGTTGGTTTCATAAAAGTCTCTTTCCACACAGGAATGCCTAAACAATAGTAAAAAAGGCTTAATCTGTTCTTTGTCGTTCTGTTTTGGTCAGCAAAAAACAAAGCTGTACATCACAGATCACATCTGGTAAAAATCTCACCTGAACAAGCATCAATTAGTGCTCACAATGCTACCTGTTGACCAGGTAAACTGTGTTTACTGTGCTGCCACACTGACAAAATGAATGCAGATTACTGACAATCACTGTGTTGTGTGTTCAGCTGTACTGATTTAAAATGAGTGATCACAGAGAAAGTTAGAGTTGAAGGAAAGCTGTCTTCCTAATGTTATTGCTGTGAAGCACCTGACTACCAGATGCATTTTCAGTGTTTTCCAAAAGTTCAGTAATCCTTATAGAAATTAAAATGCACATGCTAGTGTTGTCAGATTTATCCACTCTGGATGACAGTTTTCCGGTGTGAAAAGCATCATCTTAGGACCAAAACGGAGAGAAAAGGATGTTTTAAAACTCAGCTGGCTTTAAAAAAATGATACTTGAGTGCAGGGTCAGAAACCTACTGTTTTCTCTGACTGCTACGGTGGCAGGCAAATATTGTTTTTTTTTGTCTATCACTTTTAAAATCAACGCGCTAAATTAAGGAATAACGCTAAATTAAGAAATAACATTAAAGTAATTTCTGTCCGTGTCCTAGACTTACTGTCTGTGTCCAGTATGCTTCCATCCTGCAAACATCCGCTGCTTCTCCATTCACTACAGTTGAAGCCTAAGTGGCAGCAGGAGCATGCTTTTCCTGTTTTGGTGCAAGCTCCAGTCGGCTCCTGCAGGGCCAAACTTTGACGGTGCAAGTTCAACAATAGAATTGTTGATGCACTATGATCGGTTCAGTTCTCTCAATTTTGTTGAATGAAAAGCCAACGTTAGCCTGATATACAGCTTGAATTGCCATTTTCTTGCAGTTCATTCAGCCTGAGTCTGTGTTCACGTTAGCTGATTTCTTTTGTTTCATTTTGCCTGAACTGATGAGTAGCAGGTGGTATATATGTCCACAGACATCATTTTCAGTCAGCACAGAAGCAGCAGTAGCTGTTGCTAAGAGCATTTAACTTAATGTTTTTTCACATTTATCAACAAGATGTTGATAAAAGAGTTGTTATTTCTCTATGTGGACTTACAACATGTACAGTTGCGTTGGTCTCATCCACACTTGTTGGCATTTTTAATGAACGTTCAGTAGCTAGCTAGCTAGATGGATAGATAGACATCCCACTCTTAATCCAGATTACAAATCTCTGATTAGTCAACTGTTTGTCCAACTGGAGGAATTAGCAGCCAATGAGAACAGCACCTATTTAGATCACTAAACAAATCTGAGATGTAGGCAGTGATTCAGAGGTCTGGAACTAGAAGGCTAATGTGACCTTAGTGTGGAGGATGTACTGTCTTCATAAGAAAACCCGGTCCACACAGACCGTCCTCGTACAGCCTACACACGGACCATGTGTGCCTACAAATGTGTGAAAAATTGTCAATGTAGTATATAAACAGAAAAGTGTGTGCGTTCTGTCTTGGACTATATCTGGCCCTTTAGCCAGCTAGCCAGCAAGTACAAATGTTAGTCAGACAGGACTGGAGCCAGCCAGCCAGCCAGCCAGCCAGCCAGCCAGCCAGCCAGCGAGTGTTTTTGTTATTAGAAACAGTAAGACGGAGTGAAGGCAGACCGGCCAGCCAAACCACATCAGCTGACTGGCTGAGGGAGAGAGAGAGGGAAACCCCACCAGAAATGTTGGCAGCCACTATGAGAAAACACTCACACACACTTACTCTCTCACACACACATGGCCTTAGCTCAATAAATGTGATTTAAAGGCATACAGTGTTTCCCAGAACAGTGTTTCCCAGAGGTACAACTGCTACTGAGTGTAGGAGGGGGAGTTATACTGAGAGGGAGGGAGTGAGATAAATATATACAGAGGGAGAGAGTGAGGCTGAGAGTAGGCTACAACCACACAGAGAGAGAGAGAGATGATGAAACGCAGAGAGGGAAAGTGAGCATTACAAAACACAGAGGGAGAAAGAGCTCTCCAGTTGAGGGGATGAGAGAGATGAAAGAGCAATGTACCACCCACCTCTCTCTCTCTCTGTCTCTGTCTCTCTCTCTCGCTCTCTGTTTCTCTTTATTAGAAGTGCTTTTTTCCTCCTTGAGAGCTGCTGGTGTTTCCCTTACCTTTGTGCAGCGCAGCAGCACCTGTTGCTTCCCCTATGATGTGATCTAATAGGAGGCCCTGCAGGCGCTATGCAATGTTGATTTCACCATGAAAGCAGGGATGCACTTATATTTTTTTCATTAAGTGAGTGATTATAATAACTTTTTTTTTGTTATTTGGTTAGAAAAATATTTCTTGTCATGATTAAAAACAAATGGCATGAGAGTAAAACAAGGTTAGGGTTTAGTATTCATTACCTCTATCCACATAATAATCTGCCCATGGCCGTAGTAATCTGTTAGACGGCCCTGGGGCAAAGATTTGCTGTTGGGACCCCCTTGAACCTCCACCTGGTCACCTTCCGCCCACTTTGCATTGTGTATACCCTGTCGCTTCCAAGTTAC
Organism: Gymnocephalus cernua; assembly: GCA_023631565.1. Taxonomy (NCBI): domain Eukaryota; kingdom Metazoa; phylum Chordata; class Actinopteri; order Perciformes; family Percidae; genus Gymnocephalus; species Gymnocephalus cernua. The sequence continues at coordinate 33,235,053 of CM042436.1, forward strand.
CATCAAGTACAGCCCACACAGCAGACTATACATGACGGCCTCATTTTTAGACCAGACACACGGGTACTCCTATGTTTGAATAAGTACCCAGTCTCACTAGGGTACTGGCATGGCAGAGTTAATCCTCCTTGTGTGGCTAGGTGGTGAGCTAGCTGATGACATGCTAGCTGGAAAAAATTCAAGCACTAGCCAGCCACAATAGCCCACAGGTAGACTCTTAGTGGACCGCTACGACCTGGAGGTAGCCAATGTAGCACAGTAGCTGGTGAGCTAATATGCTATAATGTTATGTTGTTATTTGAAGAAATTAGTACAGTGGGCACATTTCAACAGGAACTCATTGAAAATGATGTTTGGTGTCTTAACAGTGCCAATATCATCTGATATTTCTGTAGACATTGTAAACGCATCTGGTGGAGGCTGGAGAAATAGAAATTATTAATTAAATAAAGTTAGATAAAGTTTGCAAGAATATTTATAATGAATAAAATGTCATATTCCAGACTGATCTCAAGAAGTGGTGTATGTTATGACACGCCAATTTGTACGCCATTATTGGCGTGTTATGAAGACGCATACTCGCTTTTTAGCGTGTTTATCAACGCCGGTTGGCCTCCATTGACTTACATTACCGATTGCGTGTCAATTTACGCCGTAGTGACTAGTATGAAAGGCCGAAAATCCGCATAGGGAGGTTGGTCGGGGGGGGTAGATGGGTCAAACAACACAGGACCTTCACCCAGGAGACCAGGCATCGTGTCCCGGGTGTCACGTTTCCTAAACCCAACCGTCGCTTTCTTCTTTTACTACATCCAACCCTGTTATTGTTTTCCTAAACCCAACCGTCCGAAAAGCGATAATGCGTCTTGATAACACACCAAAATGGCATATGAATTGGCGTGTCATACATACGCCACTTATTGAAATCATTCTGCAACCCGTCCGCTGTATACGGCGTAGACATACCCGCGGATAGCTCAAAATGCGTACAGATAACACGCCACTTGGCTTTAGAAAAAGTGACGTGTATGTTTACGCGAAGTCATGATGTCACATTGCATATTCTGAAAGGTTAGCATGGTTGTTCTAATCGCAACGTGTCAAATGTAAACAGAGGTGATAGAATAACACAGGAGGTTGATTAACAGCTTTACTGTGTTTTTCTTATTGCTGTATCGAGTTTTACTAATTTTTCAAGGACAGTTGTGTTATGTGCTTCTTTGCGGTTTAAATCCTTCAACAGTACAAGTAGACACGCAAGTAGGGCTACTGAAAACTGGTCTACTGACCCCTCCGGCTGTCACGTGACCCTCGCCGTCACCCATAGCCCACAAGGCTAGCTGGCTAGAAAGCTAACTGCCAGTTACAGGTAGTTAGCTTTCCTGGTTCGTGGTTGCTTATTCAAATATATTCAAGAGACCTACTGTATTTGTAACATGGAGTCCACAACTGACTGTAAACCGTGCCTCTTTTGTGGAGCAGTTAATACTGCAGCCGAGGGTGGTTATGTAAAAGTGTATGATAAAACAGCTAATATGATAGCTTAATCTATTTTGGTCTCCCTAGTCCCATTTTACGTCCAACCTCAGCACTGTCAAGATGGCGGCTTAATGGCCAACAGCACAGATTTGCATGTCTATGTCTATAAATGCCGGTCTGACCGGCCCAAACACCTTCCCCCAGATATACTGTGATCAGATTAATTTGTGCTAATTTGATTAAAGTGCTCATATTATGCTTTGTGGCTTTTTCCCTTTCCTTTATTGTGTTATATATCTTTTTTGTGGATGTTATAGGTTTACAAAGTGAAAAAGCCCAAAGTCCCCCCCCAAAGGGACTTACCATCTCCACCAGAAAACACTGTTCACCAACTGCTCCAAACAGCTACTGTGCCGTTTGTTTTTCCTAACCTAATGTCTATCTTATTCTGGATGTCTTTGTCTCCACACAGGCTAATGGTATTAAGATTGGACCCCAGCATCCTACCACCAACTCCACACTGTCCGGTAGCCAGGGAGGCCAACAGGCTGGAGGGGGCTGCTGCTGAAGCCCCAAAACACACCACCTCCTCCTCCAACCCCAACCCTTCCTCCTCCTCCTCCTCCTCGCCCTCTCCGACTCTCCCTTGCGTTTCTACAGAACTGTCCAGGCTCACTAACAGTTTGTTAACCTTTCTCTCGCTACCGCTCCATTCTTTCATCCATCCATCCATCCCTCTGTGTCCTTTTCTCTCTCTGTCTATCAGCCATGTCTTTGACCGTACCCAAGGGTCTAGGGACTGTGTCCCCATAAATCAACCTGACTTCCTACAGTCTTACAAGGACAGTCAGTCTCACCTGCAGGGTTAGCCACCAAATTCTGAAGTTTTGCAGTTGACCTTTTTTTTTTTTGTTAGATAAATGGATTTTTATCTTTTTATTAAAAAAAAAAAACATGCTGGAATGTGAAGAATTCTGTTCCAGCAGTTTAATTTACACACTCCTCCTAATTCATGAGGTTGTTGTTGGGATATGACTTTATCTCAGAATCATTAAAAAAAGGTATATGCTCAGTAACAATGAGGTCATGGTTAGAGATTAAACGCACTCTTAACAACTGACTGTATGGAATAAACCATGAAACGTTTTTTTTAAATGACGCAGCACGTAGATAGCAGGACATGTTTCTACATGTTGAGTCAGTTTTCATGCTGTGCCTGTGTGTATAGGGACGATATAGGTATTCCAGTATGTCAGGTTGGGAGGTGTAGGAGGCATTCAAGTCATTCTGTATCTTCTGTCCATAAAAACAAAGTGCAAATTATCATGTTTTTTGTGCTTCCTTTCCCTATTTTTTGCCATGTTGCTTGGTTCTCTCTCTCTCTCTCTCTCTCTCTCTCTCTTTCTTTCTTTCTTTCTTTCTTTCTCTCTCTCTCTCTCTGTCTCTCTCTCTCTCTCTGTGTCTCTCTCTCTCTCTCTCTGTCTCTCTCTCTCTCTCTGTCTCTCTCTCTGTCTTTGTTTCCTTTATGTTGACTTGCAGATGATTTGTATTTAATGAACACTACAAACTGGTTGTGGCTTAAAACGTGTTTTAAATTGTCTGGAGAGAGAATAAAAGACCAAACTGTTAAGTGTGAAAATGGATCCTTTTGGGAACAACAGAAAGGAAAAGCAGGAAAGTTAAAGAAACGTTAAGGGATATTGAGAGCAGCGGCCGCCATTGTGAAGTAAAAAGAGGAAAATTGAAGGAAACCAAGACCTTTTTGTTAACTATATTTATCAGGCACATGTTTGTGTATATATGGCTCTTTAGGTTTCTGTAGCTTTTTTTGGCTGTTTAAGGGGAATCTTGGTCTTTTGTTGTGGTCTAGTTATTTCTTTACCAGGGCTGAAAGAAAAAAACATACTGGACCTTCAAGCAGCTTTTTTGCATTTTTAACTATTCTCATTTAAACCCAAAGGTACTGAGTCACCCTGTTACATTAGGGTTGGTCATGCCCTTTCTTTTAAATGACAAGTATGAATGATAACAGGCTGTTAACAGGACCGTGTAGAGGCATTGAAAGTCCCTGGTGGAGAACCGACTCCAACTGAAAATGTCAAGGCGTTTCCCTTTTAAGCACGCAAAGATTTACACCATGAATGAGGTGGCAGATATATCATGTATACTGTTTAGAGCTTGATCGATGACTGCTGCAGTTGTTTTTGCTTCGAGATCCCCAATGTAATATGCACCATTTTATTGTTATGATCATATTTTATTACTTCAGTTACGTATTGTTCATCCTCCCCTCTCATCCCCACTTCTCTCTCTTTCTCTCTTCCTCAAACTGTTTGGTAACATTAGCTCTGTGTCTGTTTCTAATGCCAAATTATTGTGTTTTGTCAACAACAAAACGAGGAAAAGAATCAACAAAGCCCGTGTATTTGTCCTGAAATCAGCTGCCTGCCTTAACTCCACCCCTGAGAGATTTGGACAGCTGCTAAAATAAATCAAACTGACCCTTTATCTGCAGATAGGCATTTTACCACTAACTAGCTAGTTGACGTTGCATTACTCATGCATAGATGCACACTTAAGAGATATGTAATGTCATAGAAACAGGTCTAGTTTGAATTTTGTTGGGGGCATTTGAAATTTATCCAAACCACATTTCTTTTCTCCATCTCCTCCATGCACACACACACCCAGCCTGCATACAGTATATGCATGCATATGTATATGATGCATACATATATTTCTGTTTATCTAACCTAGCTGTTTTCTCTCAAGGCTAACTGTATTACTGTAGGGAGTTTTTTGGTTTCACAGCAGTACGAGTGAATCTGTTTTCCTCAGCAGTGCGTTCTTCTCTTCTTTTTTCTTTTCTTATTCTTAGATATATTCAGACAGTTATTAATCTTATTCTGATGATGATTATTCTTTGTAAAGCAAAATGTAGTGTGTGTGTATGTATGTGTGTGTGTGCGCGTGCGTGCGTGCGTGGACCCAGAGGGGTTACAGGGGGAGGATCAAGCCAAACCTGATGCATCTATCTATCTATCTATCTATGGATTGATCTAGCTATCTTATCTATGTGGCCCTCCTGTCCCGCTCTTCCTGCCTCTCCCCCTCCCCCTCAACGTTATTTGCTGTGTTTGTTCTTTGGAAAAAACAAAACTTAAAAAAAAGAAAAAATGAAAATGCTATCACAATAAACTATAATAAAACATTCTAAACTCTAAACATGTCATTTTGATGGTTATGTGGAGATGGAAAAATACAGTGTTTGAAAAAGAAAAACTGCATTTGTATTTTCTGTCTTGTTTTTTTGGCCTGCCCATGCTGACTTTTCAGTGTACGTATGAATGAATGAATCATAATGGGTGCACATGCTGTTTTATCTGATTTATCCATTAAAATGAGCAGGGAGGGACTTGTGCGCTCTTGGATCCGTGCCATTCGACCTTCAGCAGTCATGGAGATTGTATTCCCTGATGAAGGTCAGTCAGACAGAGCCTGCGTAATGAATGAAACATTTTTAACTCATATGTAGTCAGGATAGGTTCGGTGTATGTGCATGGGCTTTTTTAGCCGTGCTCTACTGTACATTTGCAGGAATACGTCATGTTTTTGGGACATCAGTGTATGTAAATGTGTTAGCTGGAAAGCAACTGTAAGCATACTACATGCTAGCATGAAGTGCTGGAGCCAGTGAACATTTGGGTCATTTGGTACCTTTTCTAATTAGGCACAGGGTTGAAAATTAGCACCATCCACCAGCCAAATGTTGGTAAGATACTGTATGGAAGTGGCTGCTAGATTTGCTTCCCTCACCAGCCAAAAAAAACTGTTAATCTATTGGGTGGCTGGTCAAATTGGAACATTCATTGGCCATTTGGTTTATAAGTTTCAACTAATGGCTGTCTTTATTAATGGTAGAGCTGAAGATCTTTGCCCGAACCTGATGGGACCCGACGGGTTCGGTCTTAATTTCTATCATTTTACACAGGCTTGGGCCGGGCTCCAAAGACAGTATATAAAAGGAGAGAAGCCTGCCCCCTTGCCGGGCTCGGGCTCGCGCTCCGGGTTGCGCGGTAAATGAGCGGTCAGGTGATGCTGAGGAGGTGAAACGGAGGCTGGCATCTGGAGGACTTATTTTATTTCTTTGTTCCAACTTCCAAGTGGCCTATAGCCGACGTTAGTCATGAATAAATTATGTTAAAAAAATTATAAATGACTCATTCTTGACAAAGGGCAAACGAGCTATGTGCGTGCGCACATTTGAATAATAGGCTGTAAACGGGTCCTGGCTTTTAAAAAGCTGTTAATCAAAATGTACTTGTCAGGCTCGGGCCTTGTCGGGCCTAATTTTTAAGGCCCGATTATAGCTCTAATTAATGGTTCATAAATAAATTACCAATGCTTTAAATATCAACAATAAGCCACGGACAAGAATACCTCTTGGGGAGTGAAAACTCCCTTAGCCTGGTGTTCATCCTCCAGCGTTGACATCTGCTTTTTAGCTAGCTCTTTAGTTCATCAGGAAACCCTTCCAACGAACATTTAAAACCACTTTGGTTCTGGAAACGACAAACATTCCCCAGCCAGCCGCTTTGTGACGCTGTGCTTAGGCACCATGGTGCTCTGAGTTGCATGCTAGCATGCTCACAATGGCAATGCTAACATGCTAAAGTTTACCATCTTACTATAGCTTTTTAGCATGATAACATTTGCTAATTACAACTAAACAAAAACGATGAGGCCGATAGGAATGTCACTAGTTCTGCAGGTATATGTATCATAAATTAAAGTAGGAATTATTTTTGAGAAATTAACATCAACCTGATAATGGTGCTGGATGAAAAAAGGTCATTAAAATTCATTCTGAGGAGGAAACAAATGTGTCTATCAAGCTCCATGGCAATCCATCCAATTGTTGTCAAGCCATTTCACTCAAAGACACAAATGTGAGCCTCATGTTGGCACCAAGGGGGTCAGCGAGCATCCGGAAAGAGTACCTCCTATGGGGAGATTCTGAGGCTAACAAGCCATCACCTTCCGTTAGCATTCCATTGACTCCCATTCATTTTGGCGTCACTTTGACAGCCAATAACATTACATCTAAAGCGTTTAAAGACTCTATTTGTCCATTGTTTATTTCTAAAGAAACACGATATGTAAATGTATAAAAGGCTCCGTTACCTTGTATCTCACGTTATGGCTCCGTAGCAGACGTTTTTGTAAAAATAGGCTAACGATTGTGTCATAACCACGCGACTTACTGTCGCACAGTCGAGAAACTACCGTATAGTCAGGAGAAGCTCGCAGGCAATCAGGGGGACGTGGAGGCATCAGTCAAGGGAGAAGCCCATAGAGAGTCCATGACAGCATTGGAACAAAATATTTCAGCAACGTTTTGATGGATTGGAAATACCTTGGTATGTGGCTAGGGAATTCATACGAAGTAACATTTAGATTTCTCCTGGCACAGCTACCAGACAACTTACAACTTTCAGACAGGTTGCTCACGTCACATCTACATCGTCAAGCTCAGTTTGACGCTGCGCAGCACGCTCAGCCATCACCGGAAAAGTGACTTCACTGGTCTCCGTCGAAGTCTATGGCGTCGCTGTGTCCATTTCTTTCACTCTCTATGGTTGGCATGTTGAGGCACGACGTAAAAGGTCAGGGGATCACCCTGACAACCCTTATTAATATGAACTACACCTGGGGTTTTCCTGCTATATTATGTCAAAATGGTCGTGAAAAAGGCCTACAGTATTATCAAAGAATTACATAAAAAAATATCTTTTTCCAGAAGCTGTGCCCCAGTTACTTGTGGATAAATTACAGACCTCGCTGTCAACAGTGTTTCTAGGGACTACGTGTTTCTGCTATATGTAGCTCTAGGAAACTTTTTTGTTTTTGCGTGAACTGTCCCTTTATTTGCAGAAGTCCCCTGATGGTTGTACATTATTATTTTACCATTAGACTATCAACAATATGAATATGAGTCTTGTAGAAATGTTACATTTCTAGTACCTCCTATGTCATGTTGGATAACAGAAATGATATGAAAACACAATTTCATCTACAATAAATGATCAATACTAGTGTTGTGCCGAAAAATAATAAAACCAGATCCTCTGGTTTGGAACTTCAGGACAAAATATACAAATAAATACGGAGCATCTATGATCATAGGAGTAATATCATCAGTCACAAACCCTTTAACTAGTAAATCAAGTTAAAAAATATAACCTAAAACAAAACGTGTCTTAGCACGTTGTTGTTCCACCACAAGCCTTCAGAACATTTATCAGGTAAGATGCCATCAAATGCAAGGCTATCCGACTAATGTAAAACTTACTAACGCACTTAAAAGGATTATGAAATATAAGGAAATTCTCCAGCCTGGATGTTGCTGACTGCTGAAGAAAAGCATACAGACCACACCTTAAGAATTACAGTAAGTATGTTTAATCAGTATTTAACTGTGATGTACTGGCAATGACTAACAAAACACAACATCTGCGCATGTCATATTTAATAGCTCCCTAGACCAAAGGTAAAATATACACGTGACCCATTTATTAGTTTTATGTTGGAAGGTTCACAGAAAGAGTAGCTTCAGTGTGGCTGTGGTGAGTTATGGCCTGTTTCGGCTTTAGATCTCAGAACAGGCAGCTGGCTTTCCCATGAACATCAGATTCAATGCAGCAAAAACATTTCTCTACAGGCAAAGAGGAATTATATAGTGTTATATAATTATTATATATTTTTTTTAGGATTATAAATCAAGTGTGATTAACAGGAAGCTATCGGACCTTGTGAGGAAGGTTTTGAAAATTCGTAAAGTAAACCACTTGAGGAAATGTTACTTTGTAACTTTCCATCATTGGGTACCAAAGGGGGATATTGTGAGCTAGTTTCCTGGAAAAGTTTTATTTCTGCACAGAGTTGAGTTGCATGAGGGCCATGTTAGTTGAACAGGAGATGGTTGTTGGGAATTAATACGTGACTAAATACATAAACCGGACTAAATAGCTGAAAGAAATAACATAAAAATTCTGCAAAACTGTGATCATCTACTGTGCATTCAAAATACTGAAAGAAAAATGTTTTCTACCTTGAAAAACATTCCTTCCGCTGTGTTAGCGAACACAGTGTATCATGTATATACAGTGTATGAAGGAAAATAATAAGGTATCTGTAAGTAGATTTAAAGTCAAATAAAATACAACTTTTGGTAATGCAGTCTAGACTTTTCACATCTGTACTTTTAACTTCATTATTACTATGATAACATAACTTTGACTTATATAAAAGCAGACACAATGTTCACAGTGATGGATTACCTAACTCAAATACATTTTCAAGTCTCTGCATGTTGATTTTCAAAACATACTGAAATGAGCTGAAACCAGGGGCTGTCTGAACGGGAGGGAAATATGTTCAAAAACCTCTGGAAGACATAGAACGTGTATCATTGTAGTAAATGGGCAACAAAATGCAGAAACACTGGTATGGTCCTTAGCTAAGAGAATATACTGTGGATGACTTTCATGTAATAAAAATTATGCAGCATATAGGCCTCTCTTCTGAGGATCAGATTGTCATGAAAAGCAAATTAATTGTGTCAGAGACATCTGCATCACTGCTGGTCACTCACATGCATCTTCATTTCATCATTTTAAGTCAGTCCACTGATTAAACAAAAGTCAACATGAAATTCAAACAGGGCTTATGCTGCGTTCCAGACACAATTTTTAGCCCGTAAGTTACGACTTCAAGTCACGACTCACGACTTGGTAGCGTTCCAGGCAAAGTCAACACAGACCCTTCTAGCTAGCGTTAGCTAGCAGCTACCTAACGTTGATGTTAGCTAGCGCTAGCTGATACTAGCGATTTCTAGTCAGCGACATATTTTGGGCTTCATGTAATAAACATAACCTGTAGTAGTACACAATCATATGTGTATTGTTTTGATTACAATGCGTGGAATTACTTTACATTGCCTATTTATGTCTATTTATTTCTATTTCTCACTGTTAATCACCGGCGTCTGTACAGGGGTCGCCATTGTTGTTTATGTGTGTGTGTGATGTCAAAAACTGTAACTGGGAGAACAACGATCTGGTACTAGTTCAAGGGTAGTAAGTTAGAGTTTGACTGCCGTTCCAGGGCACTTTCACGGGTAGAAGGTTGTGAAAACATGGGTTGCCTGGAACGCAACATTATCACCTTGATGTTTTCAGACTGTGTTACGCTAGTAACAGCCAATGTAGCCTCTAGCCTCAAGCAAAGATGAGGAGTGGGCTACAGAGGTATGGTGACCTCACTTCTTTCTGACTCCACATCCCCAGATGTTTTCATTTTCAAACCTGTAGTCTTCAGCCCCGATCAACGCTGACTCAAGTGACATCACTTGAGAACATTTATCACATTTATCAACCACAAAAGGCTTTACACAACTTTTTCACGTATGCAGTCCTAACACCTGTAAACAGTCTTTTGATGGGTAAAATCTGTGGAGTTCCCCTTTAAGACAACACTTATGTGTACACAAAAATTAAGTGAACGTGTCCTTTAATTAATCAAAACAATAATTTATAACAGACAGATGCATTCTATATACAGCACTATTAAAGAGGCACACAAGAGTTCTGGGTGGTCATTATAACTAAAAACAAAGTTTAAAGCCACTATTACTGATATTTTATCATTCATTTTGGTTTTACTGCAGTCATTTCATTCACAACATAACCCTTTAACACCTAAAATAGCAGAATAGCAGAGCTATCCGGCTATATAGATTACCCCACCTAACTTGGTCATCATAACAAACAGGTCACTAAAACATTTCCCCGGCCAGCTCTCTTGATATTGGTTTGTATTAAGACTTTTAAATAGGTTTCTTGCTTCTATTGTCTTATCATATCTTTCTATTATAACAATTTAAAAAAATAACATAACATTTTGACTCGTAAACACCAAACCCTAGTCAAACGGACGCCCGTGTAGCCTATATTTTTTACAATCCCCACAACAAGAACTCACAGAAAGCGTCACACGGGCACGGCGGGGTCAGTGACCGCGCACGCCGCCTGTTTATCTCTATGAGAGATTCTCGGGAGCGCGCCCCCCCTGGCCGAGGAAGGTGAGCGAGTGTCTGGAGGGGAGGACTCGGGAGCGCGACCAGCCGAGGGATCGATCGGATTAAACTCGATTTGAGTGAAATTAACACAAAGGAGAGAAGAACAACGCACACTCGTTGGCGAGGTCGCGGATGCGAGACACGCCGGAGAAATATTTCATGAATAACAAACTTGAACTTTTTTCGTCTGTTTATTTATATTTCAAACGAAAAAGGACCACGGTGGATTTTTTTCAAGCAAGCGGAGATACTAACGAGGAGTTGATTTGATAAAAAGCCCGAAGTGACCGAGCTTGTTGGGTAAGCTAACAAATCCCCCTTTTGAATGAGTGCATTTTACATTTTGTCGAGCATAATAGAATAGCCTACGAATGTGAGGGTTTCATAGTAACCACCGATCCTGAATCAAACGCGTTTATATTACAGGCTATCTTCATAGTAAGTTTTCCATACTTTTCCGACGCAATCGCACTCTTTAATCAGTCGTGCGAGTTGGGGTTTCAGCCCTATTGGCATTTCATCCAGGGCTAACTCACTGGAAAGCTTATGTTTAAGACTGCTGGTTTATTTAGCTCCTGTTTTTATTTTCTCATTTCAGCAGAAAGTCATTGAAGGTCTATGTAGCTGCCATGCCGACATGCTAACAATAGCAAGTTTAGCTTTGCCACCCGCTGCATCGCTCCCACACACGCACAACAGTCCCGTAGATAGTTGAAAAGTGGAAAGAAAAATCTCCAGCACTACACGGAGAGCCTCTCTGTTTCGGAGTCCTTTCCCTTGACAACTTGTTGAATTTTGTAAAATTAAAATATTGACTTAATGCAGTTTTAAAGTGTAAGTGTTAGCCCTGTTAGCTAATTGTGTTGAAGCTTCTAGGAGACACGAGGTGGCTCGAGAGTAGAGGTGAGTCACTGGCCGACTGAATGAGCGGAGCTCTCCGAGTGAGATTCCCAGCGGACAATACTTGGCATATATCGCCAAAAACGCCTCGCTAGAGTATAGTTAAAATGTTTCTACACAAAAGCATAAACAATAGTTGTATTTCCACTAAATACGTGTGGTTTTTTGTTGTACGGGGACACAGAAGTGTCCGTAGTAGTCGCTAGTTTATTGGACGGAAGGGACAGTGGAGGAGAGGAGAGAGGGGGGGGGGAAGGGGGGGGCAGTGAGGCCAGGCGGTCATTCCATACAATCGTGTTTTTCCACGTTTTACATTACCAAACGCCATTTAAATGTCCGAAACATACTCTCGTCCTCGTCTACAGCTTTTGAGTGGCGAGAAAAGTGTTTTACTTTAATGAAAAACCGAGATGAGCGAAGCGTTCCCTGGTCCGGAACGACGTGCGAAATACTGCTGATAGGCTAATTAGCCGTGCTAGCCGCTGGAGGTTAGCCCAGCGCTAGGACACCGAAGTTCTGCTAGCCTGCTAGCCAGCTTTCGTCCCCATTGTGTACGGACGAAGACCACTTTTTAGCCCCCCCCCGAGCTAGCCAGTAACCTGCTCGGGGCGGTTATCAGTCGAAGCGTAGCTCGTGAGCAAGGAAATTAACTTTCCGCATTTTCGCTTCACTTTTTTTGTCGAGGTTAAAAGGCAAAGTGCGTTCTTTCCGTGTTTCGGCTTTTGTTATGAGAGCTTGTTGATTGTATTGTTACATTGTATCCAGCGACCGAAGTTTGGTAACCTCTGCGGCTACACTTGTTACATCAAAGCACCTGCATCTGCCCATGTACTTCTCACTAGTTACAGCAACACATACGCAGACGGTTGTGTTTTTTCTTTCTTTACAATGCAACTTTATTTCGTGTGTCGCTTGCCCTCTTTCTCCATTATGTGCTTCTGTAATCGGTCAACTTGCATAATGGACACCCTTGTCGCTCTCACGTAACTTTGGCTGCGCTATCAATGATAAAACGTGAAGCTTTGTATCGCTAAACCACACACACACACAGACACACACACTTCGGTATTAATTTCCACATGGTGGTTTTATTCGCATTCAGTGTACATGTGCTGGTTCGTTAGTTTTCCTCCTCCTGTCTGCTATAGAATCAGGAGCTGCTACCCCCACCGCCTTGTGTCTGTGAGCCAAGATGGCAGCTAGTCATGTTTAGTGGGCCACAGAGGGAAAGATAAGAGGCCCCGACCACACACACGTACACACAACAGATGTTCAGTACTATTTGGTCTCTCTCCCGTTTGTCTTTCTCTGTCTTTTCGTGTGGTAAAAGTTGAGGCACTCTTCCCTCATTCAGCCACAAGGCTGCCTTGGTTTGTTAAAGAGGCGGTTGGTCTGGACTAAGCTGTAGATAAGACACAAAGTTAAATTGCCCCCATTTGATCCGCATGTAGTAACATCTCAGATTCCTTTTTTTTAAATGTAAGATTGTATAGGTTAAATGGCCTAATCCAAGCATATGAGTGGTAGTTTTTTTTCTGCTTAGGAGTTGCCTGTTTTTTTTTTGTTTTTTTTTTAATTTAAACTCAAGTTAGCTTTTTCTAGAATTTGGCTTTGATTGTGTTAAATTTGGCTAGGAGTCCTTGGGATGAAACAAACCCTGACACTGCCGAGAAGCGTGGAGGAAAATTGGTGCAAAATAACATGCATTAACATTTGAAACTATAGGAAGCAAAGTGTTTTTAAAATCTAATTGTGTTCTCCATTACATTAAATCTAAAATATGTCGATCTGTGGCATGCAGAAGTTTCTCATTTTCCATATTCAGTCCCATGCCCAGCATGTTGGCAACATCCTCGACATGGCCTCACAAACAGCTAGGGAAATCCCTGCCACCTTACACTTAGGGTAAGATATGGCAATACACCACATGCAGCAAGGTGGCTCATACCCTACGAAAACACAACATTGAGCTTTACTATTTAATTGAGATTTCACAGAATGATGCAATTTGAACAGGTGTCCCATCAATGTGTCGCGCTTTTGAATAAGCTGTTATTTTGACCTATGAATCATTAGTGTGATCAGCTTTGGTTATCTGAACATTTTCACTCATAACATGCTACCTTCTATTGACCTTACTGGGAGCAAGATAGCTAAACGTATAACAGGAAAAGGGGCCAAATGAGGAGAGACCAAAGGCAAACTAGGGCTGTGAGTATACGAATGAGAGATAAGAAGTCAGTAGTGCCCCTGTTGGCGTGCAGAGAGCACTATAACTTGTAGCTGACAACACTGATGTTGTTGTACTCTGCTAGTCAAAATGGCCATTGTTCACATCTTTGTCCATCCCAGGCCATACACAGCCTTGCAGCAAGCTCTGCTGGGAATTCTACTTTCTTAGCAACATAAACACACCATGTCATGTATATTTTTAGTATTAACATTTTGAGTTACAGATGAGATGACAGATATTCCTAAAAAGACATTGTAGCTGAACATCGATAAACAACAACCTAATATAGTGCTTTTGATACAGAAATTGAAAGCGGCAGGCTGATAACTCGGTATTGATTTCAGTCTTTATATGATTAAAGTTTATGCCAAAAGTCTCTTCTCTTAGAATTGAAGGTTAAAGATAAAAGCACGGCTAGAAAAAGCACAATAACCAGTTTTTTTTTGGCTGTCAGCAGGTGCCCTCATGACTTTTTTTTTTTTTTTTTTTATTCAATTAGAAAGTAATGGCTACGAGTTTTGGGGAAAAATCTCAATTATATTTATGAGGTCAATGCCGATTTTACCAACTTTACTTTTCTTATACTAGTATTCTCCGAAACACCAGCGGCCGTACGTACAAAATCTGTGAATAAGCAAGTAGTAGTAGAAAAGAAGAGAGCAGACATAAAGGAAAGCAACGCGGCGCGATAACTTGCGGAGCCTTCGCGCTGGAAAAGATAGTCGTGTTGCCGTTATTTTATGGCTCGCGCACCTCGCGCCGGGAACACCGCAGCTACCGTAAACCTAGCTTTAGAGGCCAATACTGAACAGACATGTTCCCTGTGTAGGGTAGATGGCACCTGATGTTGCAGTGCTCATGTTAGACAGTGTAATTCTGGGTATCTGAGCCAGGGTACTGGTGTTTGTTAGAGTGGCCATTTTGTCTCCTATCATGTGTCGTGGATGGCAGCCCTGTTAGCAGACATGAGAAGTGGTGCTGTTGTTTGTCTTCATCTCTTTCATCTTGCCGTCTATCGCTCCACCTCCACCCCTCACCCACCCACCCACTCCCTCTCTACTCATGCATGAGGTCCCTCCTGTTCTTTCTACTCTTCATTCTCACCCTTTCCATCCCTCTTTCTATCTCTCTTCATCTTTGCCTGCTTGCCTGTTTCCTCCCCTCCCCTACCTCCCTCCAGTCCTCTCATTTCCAGCCAAAAGGTTAGCGGGGGTCTTTAGCACCGTGGTGACATTCAAAACTGAGTGTCATCGCTGTCTCTCTCTTTCTCTCGCTCTCTCTCTCATCCCTCCCTCCCTCCCTCCCTCTCACCTGTCTCTCCCTCTGCTCCCTCCTCCTCCGCATTTGCCTCCCCCATCCCCCCATCCTCCTCCTGCAGCGAAGGCCTTCTGGACCAAGTGCTGTGCCTAGAAGAGAGGCTGGCGTTAATACAGCTCTCAAGTGTTTGTGTGTGGGCTGTATGTGTGATAGAGGAGACGGCCTGTCAAGTACATCTCTGACCCATATGTGTGTGTGCCTTTTTAATCTATCCTTGACCTCTCCCAGTGTTGATGTGTAGCATATCCTGTTTTTCCTCTTCATCCTTCAGCTCTCGTGCTCCGTCTAACCTTACTGCTGCTGGGAAACAAATAAGCAAAGATAAAACCCAGGAATCTCCACTGGAGATATTTGGGAGTTTTGTGTCATCAGCTGCTGATGAATCCCATCGCTGAAAAGTGGCGCCACGAAAATCTCATCAGTTTCTCGATGAGCGCTGTGGTTTAATGGCACTGTTGTGGCACACGCACATCCTTCCACCTCTCCTAGTTTTCTATCTCCATTTCTCTCCGAGTGATTCACATGGCTGTTGAAAGGTTAAGTGCTGCTTGCTTGTGGAGTCAACATCCAGTTAGGAAGATGAAGATGGATGAAAGGTCAGAGGCGAGAGATGTATTAAAAAGGAATGTGAACCACATGCAAGAGAAGACTTATGTATCTCTCCAGTAAACCTGTTCCTATCACACCTCTTCTTAAATGACCCTATTGCGTATGTTTGTGGGAGCTAATGTTGGTCATTATTTATAGCACTCAAAACGCCAGCAGCTAGATTTTCATCCTGATGAAAAATGTAACTTGGCTGTAGTTGTAAAAAATAAAAAATAAATGCTTAGGAGGTCCTGAGCTGGATTCAAACCCACAACGGAAGCACTTTTGATCCTGTAGAGCGCACTGACTCTGGAAAAAGGGGTGTGTATGTGTGTCTCAGGGGACAAGTTAGGCCTATCCCACAGCTTTATATGAAGGACTCTGGAAGTTAATTGGTTGTTAGCAGGCAGGCAGGTGGGGCAGGGAGGGGAACTGGCCAATCTCTGGGGACACAGTTCAGGCCTTCCTGTCCCCATTGGTCTGAAAGGGCATGTCAATAGCAGTGATTTGATGTGTGGGGGTAGGTGTGTGTGTGTGTGTGTTCAGCATTGTGGGAAATTCCTCGTGAAAACCCTTTTCTTTGGAAGCTCATATCTTATTCATATTTTGTTTAAAAATGAAAATCTAAACTGAGAAACAGAAAAGTACTGCCTGTGATGTTGCTCAGAATTTTTTCCAAAGCTTCATCTTAATCTCTCATCACAGAGATGACGAATCTCTCAACAGCCCAAAACCACTGGTGGTTTTTTTGAATAGGCTGAAGAGACTCCTAGCTAGTGACAAATCTTGTAGATTTTGAAATGTCTGCCCCTTTTGAAAGTTTGACAGAAGTTGCAGGGGTTTCCCCAAAGCCTGTAACATCTACAGTGTGGCACTGTGATAACTCATTTGCATCACGAGCAACAATTTCCCCCTCACCTGCAACAGTTTGATTTCTGATTTTTCTTTTAGGTCCATTGACTTTTTGAGCGGGGGTGGGCCGACACATGCACACACAAACACCGACGCACTCGCCAGACGCCAGCCACCACGTCACTTCTGTTTACTGATAGCTAGCGCTTAGTTCAGGCTAAATAATTAGCTAGTAAGTAGCGCTTTTTGGCAGCCAGCCTTCCAAAAGAAAGCACAATTAAATTAAATGTTTACCGATTATTAACCGTTGACCGAAAAGCAGGAAACGGAGTCTCAGTTCACCCGTCCGGGCGGTTCTGACACACTTTCCATGTCCGCGGACAGCTGTAGGCTTGTACCGGTGTTGATGTTCTGTGCATTGTCATTGACACACATGCAGCCAGTTTGGGGACGGCTTTCGGGAACCTGCAGGTTGTCAGCTGTGTGTCTGCCTGGTATAGTCTCGGACCTCCGGTTTAACTTGCCGGTCATTAAAAAGAAGTTTGAAACTTGATATATTTTTTTTTATTAATATTGGTTTAACTGATAATATTAGGCTAATTGGTCAAAAATCCTATTGTCGGTTACCGGTTAATCATTAACATCCCTACCAGCAGGACGTTCATCTCTAACCATAAAGTTTTGGTAGACCTAAGTTACAAAAAAAACTGCAATTTAATATTTTGGCTGGTAAAAAATATGCTTGGCCAGTGTGTTTTCTTTTTCTCCATCTACCGGCCAACAAAAAGTTAAATTTGGACACTAGACCTGGCATTGCGATGTGACTTGAGTGTAGGTCGGACGTTGAACGTCCGTTACCTTCAAGCCGTTGCCAAATGAGTTGTTACAAAGCTAATTAAGACTATCAGTGCCACACAACTCTGTCTGTTTCTCAGTGTGACTATGTTCAGAAGATTGTGGCGTCCGGTGACTTTCGCACGCAGAAACTCAAGTGAAGATAATTAACTCTTGAGAAAAGTCCATGTTTTTTTAGTCCTCCTTGTTGCTAGCAACTGTGTGGATGAGGGGTGGGGGCACGTGCGCGATCACGTAAGGCTTGTATCATGTGGACGCGCCGACAGTGTTGTTTTTCCTCATGGGGGAGACCAACTCTACGCACTATAGCTTTAAGAACTGGTATATTCGGGGTCGTTGAGGGTTTTCAACTGGTGATAAAACCAGACAGTGAGTGCTTGAATGTTCTCACTGCACTCAAGCTGTATAGCTCAAGACATTGGGTTTATAGGATTATAATTATTCCACTGACCGTACCATCTATGAAGGCCTATCGGAATGTGAGACAGTATGTCTTGCGTATCTTCATGATTTGCATCAGCTCGTTCCAAGAAATTGTAAATAAGTTTTTGGACCATATATATCTAGTGACCTCTTTAGTAGATGAGTGGAGCAGACCAGTCACAACCGAAACAGTGTATTTTTATACAGCATTTCACAGCAATAAATCCACAAGCAATAAATTAAATGGCAATAAATCCTGTCTCTTCATCATATGTTGCATTTCACAAGTCCAGAGGAGGACCTTCAGTCGGTTTGTGATGTTTTTGTGAATGTGTAGTGACTTGACTGAAGTTACAATAGTCAGCCAGTTCTTGTGAGTCTGTTTCTGTAGAAATCCCCTCCAACATCAGGTATGTAAATTTGCTCTAGTTGTAAACGTGTAAGCTTTAAAAGATCCACAGCAGTGTTACTGTTTGAGCACATAATTTGCATTGTTCCTGAGAGCTTCAATACAGTTTTGTCATCCAGCATGGGACAATATGAAAACATTTTCCATGCTGGTGTGCCAAAATATAATATGGTGTAGTCTTTCTTTTGACCTTGAATGTGAAAGATTTAGTGCCAAGTCTCAGTTTTAAAACTGACAGTGCAACATTTTAAAATGAAAGGACGTTTTTTACTTATTTTAATATAAATAACAAAGCAGAGAATTTGCGCAATAATCGATAGTGTAAAAATACATTTAGTATACTTTTCCATGCTGTACTTCCTTATGTTTTCTATTCCTTTCTTATACTGTAGTCACATACACACCTGCGTCCCTCAACCTGTTCAATGCGCTCACAGATGCAAGTGATTTTCAAAGACTAGGCAGTCAGCTTCAGAGAGCCTATTACCAGGTTATTTAACTCAGTGAGCTCTCTCTCTCTCTCTCTCTCTCTCTCTCTCTCTCTCTCTCTCTCTCTCTCTCTCTCTCTCTCTCTCTCTCTCTCTCTCTCTCTCTCTCTCTCTCTCTCTCTCTCTCTCTCTCTCTCTCTCTCTCTCTCTCTCTCGTTTCTTCCCCCCCTCCCTCCCTCTCTCTCGTTTCTTCCCCCCCTCCCTCCTAGCAGGTTCCTTGGCCACCCC
The DNA here is from genome assembly GCA_023631565.1 of Gymnocephalus cernua. NCBI lineage: Eukaryota > Metazoa > Chordata > Actinopteri > Perciformes > Percidae > Gymnocephalus > Gymnocephalus cernua. The sequence goes on from CM042436.1 coordinate 33,253,964, forward strand.
CTGTGGCCTACTTCTCTCTCCTGTTCCTGTCTCTCGGCCTGCGTCCTCTGGGATCAAACTGGTAGCCGGCCAGTGGTTTTTCCTACCACATGGTAAAGGCAGGGAACAGATTGGATAAACACAGCCCTTTCCTGCTGACCCACCCCCTTCCCTACACACACACACACACACACACACTGTCCATTAACGAAGCAGCCGTGCGTAAAATAACCAGATTTTTTCTAGCTTCACTGCTTCTCTCTTTCTTCTCTTGCTTTCTTGATTTCCCCCCCCCCCCCCCCTCTCTCTCTCTCTTCCTTCCTTCCGGGCCTCAAATCCCAGCCCCAAACACACTGCCCTGCATCCCCTCACTTGAGCGTAATTACACACACAGCTAGCCAGCTCCTGTGTGCTGTCCTCCATTTGGGAACAAAGGTATAAATTATAGCAGCTTAGATCCTAGTGGTAATGGGAGGTGGGAGGGTGCACACGTGCTCTCCAGAGGAAGAGGGAGATCACTGACTCCTTCAGGTGTCCAGTTAGGTTGGGTCTGCTAAGCTTTTGGTGTAGTTTGTTTCGTTGGCTGTGTTTTGTTTCTGTGCCTCGTTTCTGTGCCTATCTGTCTGTCTGTGTCTCAGTGGAAAAATGGTGTTGACATGTCAGGGATTTCCTGTAGTAAAGCCTGGAGGCTACAGACGGTTTAGCTGCCAAACTTTTAACCACACAGGCATGACTGCATTGTGCTGCTGTTGGCTAATCTCTATCCATCTTCTTTCCTTCACCCACGACTAACACTGTATACACAGAGTGATTTGGGGCTGTTTGATTGTGACGTAGCAGACTAGTTAGGTAAAATAAAATCAAAAGTCTTATTGTTAAAAGGAACTGAATAAGGAAGGGGTCTTTTGTCGAGGAGGGCAGAGCGACTGCAGGTGACGTCACTGTCAAACACACCTTCAGTCAGACTGGAAGAACAGTTACATCATCTGACATAGGTATTGGTTGGAGTGAAAACTTGGATACTCTTGACACTGGGACCTGCAATTTTCAGACATTTTCACAATGTTAAATAGCCCAAAATATTTATTATTACAAGTAGATGATACAAACTACACAATACTGTGTAATGACACCATTTCTAAATCACCCCAAGAGATTTAGAAAGAAAGATTTTCTGCATTACATGTTCTGTAAAGTTTTCATATTGGTCAGGCTCTACTTTCCAGTACCTTGAACATGCATTCAAGTGTAAGTTACAGTATATGTATCTGGTAAAATATGAGAATTTTTAATGGGGTTCAGCATTGATGGCAGTTTTCATTAGAGTATTGTTTAGTTTTCTGTTAAATTAAGACCTCTCTAATGCGCTACAGCGAGTAATACCGCTGACTGCCAGAGAAGTCATTCACTTGCACAAACTTGGCAGTGATTCTGTGGTTTCAGCTTGGCTGAACGGATGACCTCAACAATTGTGATCTGACAGAGCTGCACAGTCAGTGTGAATACCTGAGCCTAGCTGGTGATTGGCAGTTAGTTTATCAAGATTTGTGTTATAGCCACTCAGCGATTACTTATGGTTTCAGGTAAGGTGGAACTTGTGGAGCTGATGTTGTTGGACTCGCAGGCTTGTGTGCCTGCCTCTGGCAGTGAGGCGCACTTTTCATATTTCTTCTCACAATGTTTAAACTGGATAATAAAAATGTCAGCCATTTCAAAGTCTTGATACGGTATCTCCTATTTTGGGACATAAGCAGCCTTGGGGTTACATCACATATAGTCTATATCCACAACATTTAATTTCCAGGATTGTTCAGGTGTCGCCGAAAATTCCGCCAGATGTCCCTAATTTTCGGCTGGATGTGCGTCACCTTCCACTTTTTTTGTGTTGCCGTTCTAAACTCCGGTTGATTTTATGAGGACCATGGTTAACTACTCCTCAGATCTCTGCAGGGTAAATCGAGACTAAAACAACTTTTGAGCGAGCACATGCTTCTATTTCGTTTCCCAGGAATTACCAGTAGCCTAAGGTAGCAGGTTACAAGATACTACCCCAAGATACTACCCCAAGCTTCCTTAAAGGAACACGCCGACTTATTGGGACGTTAGCTTATTCACCGTAATCCCGACAGTTAGACAAGTTGATACATACCCTTCTCATCTCCGTGCGTGTTGTAACTCTGTCTGACGGCTCCACCGTTAGCTTAGCCTAGCGCAGATCCTGGAGGTAACCGGTTCCATCTAGCCTACTGCTCCGAATAAGTGACAAAATAACGATAACCCCAACATGTTCTTATTTACATGTTGTGATTTGTATAGTCACAGCGTGTACAAGTAACGTCACATGAGACAGCCATCTTCTAACCAGTATATAAACTGGGAACTATATTCTCAGAAAGGCAAAGCAGTGCTACTTCTGCTACTTGGGCGGAGTGATATGCTTGCAGCACCTGAGAAGCCGAGAGTAGCAATGCTTCGCCTTTCTGAGAATATAGTTGGCCATGTAGATGGCTGTGTCTTGTGACGTTGTTATTTGTACACACTGTGACTATACAAATCACAACATGTAAATAGGAACATGTTGGCATTATTTTGTCACTTATTCGGAGCAGTAGGCTAGATGGAACCAGTTACCTTCAGGATCTGTGCTAGGCTAAGCTAATGGTGGAGCCGTCAGACAGAGTTACAACACGCACAGAGATGAGAAGGGTATGTATGGACTTATCTAACTCTGGGGGTTACGGTGAATAAGCTAACGTCCCAATAAGTCGCCGTGTTCCTTTAAAACCATTTTCCAATATCATTTGGATGGTTCTAGTTCCTCAAATGTGAAATTGTATTGCTTTTCTTGGGTCTTTTAATATAGTAAGTGAAATACTATTGGGTTTTGGAGGACACCTGCAGGGTTTTCCTTGGGGTTTTAAAGCGCTTATGTGCAAATTATGGCATACACTTATTTGCATATTAGTGACGGCATCGCACAATTATTTGCATTAAGCTTTTGGGTTGTCGGTTGCAGCAAGGGAGAGATCACTAAAGCAAAGCTTGTCACTAAAAGTAGAATAGCTGGTCCACCTTTAAGGTCACCCCACCTTTTAAAGGCCTCATGAAAAATGCATTTTTCCAGTGTTAAGCCCGTTTCCCTATGATACATGTTCAGTTATCTATTTTATGCCAAATATTTGTTTAATACAATTTTATTAAACAAAGTATTTTTACATTATACTCATGATTGGTTCTCTTCCTGTGTAACAGTTTGATGTCAAATGTTTGATGACTCATCCTGCACTTGGGGGCATTTACTAATTTTATGTCCGATGAAAACCTTTTATCAAGTTTTAATGTCCCGCCCCCACGACTATAAATCCTCCCTGTTACCTGATCTGACACAGACCACAGGAGCACTTAGTTAGGAGGATTATATGACAAGGTGGAGTAAGCAGGTTAAATAAACCTATACATGTGACGAAGAAAAGACGGGTATTTTGATAATTATAACAAGAGATAAACAATTAACAAAGACACAGGATTAAAACTAGGAAAATGTGTTTTTGTGTGAGTGGCTGATGTGGGCAACAATATTTGAAATTTGCCCAGTATTAAGTAAGAAAGCAGTGACCAGCAGTCGCAGACCGGGCTGCAATATAACCCTATAAGGCAAATGTGCATCATCAATTTTGTTTGCAGTTTTTGCCGCTGACAGGCTCAGATTATTATTCTAAGTGTCTGACAACATTATGGAAAGGATCCCTACAGAGGTAGGCCTTTTTAAAACCTCTTTAAGACCTTTCTGTTTAACCAGAAATGGCTTTGACATCGCTAGCGTTAAACCCACCAGACTGCATTAAAAAAAAAAAAACTAGAGTTGTGATAGTTGGAGAAAGTGGAAGACTGCTCAAAACGGATTTTCATAGTTTTTTATTTTGTTTCTGTCGACTTTGAATGAAGTTTGAAAAACATACAGTGGCGAGAAGTCCTCCACGACAGATAACAGACTTTCTTCTTGTGGTTCCGTGTTCAGCTACTGTCACTCTGGCGGGGGGGCGGTGCAGCGTAATGCCCATGCAGCTCTATTGGCTACTTTAAACGGCAATCAATATCCGAGACAGGTCTAGCTTCTTGTTTTTTACCAGAAATGCGTAACTGTGTAAACAAATAGTGCTCGGACTTCCATTTCACGAGGCCTTTAAGTTAGTGAGCGTGTGCTGAAGTTGTCACTAGCACGTGACGAACTCCCTTCACTTTAACCAGAAGTTGAAGCATGCTGCGCCTAAGCCGTATAATGGCATATTTTGGCGTTTTTATAGACCAAAATAGTAATTGAACAAAATCTAGTAGATTAATTAATAATACAAAATAATCATTACTTGCTTCTTTCTTTCATAGTTTCCCTCTGTTAACCAACAACATATTGTATTTCTCCAACATTCAGTGTTTTATGAAGTTTTAGTGATGATGGGAGTGTGTTTTTTTTTTTTTTTCTTTATTGAGTCATGTCCCTTCAGTGTGACCCGTGTTGTTTAGAGCTTGAGTATGTCAGCTGGCACGTCTGAAAACACTGATAAACATCAGTGTGGTCTTGTGAAACCACATAAGTGAACACAACTTCCCAATTTTGCTTTGTTTACTTTTTCTGACACTGGGTAGATTTGTTAAAGCACTGTGGGATAGGAACTTGAGGGCCTGCTATGCTGCTGATAAAACACATAAGTATGTTAACCATCTGGTATTGTAGCCCATGCTGACGGTAAGAGGCAGGCGGATTAGTAGTGGTGCTGTGTTAGGGCTGCAACTAACAATAATTTCATATTGATCCGTTTATTATTTTCTTAATTGAATGATTTGTTCCATGCAATGTAGGGCTGCAACTAACGATTATTTTCATAGTCGATTAATCTGTTGATTTTTTATTTATTTTTTCTCGATTAATCGATTAGTCTAAAATCTCCGAAAATGGTGAAAAACTTGGATCAGTGTTTCCCAAAAAGTCCAAGATGACGTACTCAAATGTCTTGTTTTGTCCACCACTCAAAGCTATTCAGTTTACTGTCACAGAGGAGAGAAGACACTAGAAAATAATCACATTTAAGAGGCAGACATCAGAGAATTTTTACTTTTGTCTTAAATTCCTCAAACTGACCAATCGATTATCCAAATAGTTGGCGATTAATTTAAGAGATGACACCTAATTGATTAATCGATTCATTTTTGCAGCTCTAATGCAATGTCAGAAAAGGAATAAAAAATGACAATCAAAATCACAATTCCTCAATGCCCAAGATGAAATAATCATCTCCATAGACATATGGAGACATACATTTGGCTTGTTTACACTTCTGATTCTCTTGATTGTGTTGAGCGCATACTAAAAGGCTATGATGTTTACACTGCTGGTGCTGTGTGGATGTCTTGCTACAGGTACCAATCAGATAATGAAATATGTAAAGTGTGAAGGCTTATGTTTCCAAGACACTTTATGCTATGTTTTTTTTAAAAGTAGTTTTAAGTAATTGAGGCAGAAATGGTTTGCTCCCATATCCTAAAGCTTGTGATGTAAACAGTACCTGGTATTTGCACTTTAATGTATTTGATTGGCCAGAACTTAATGTTCCGATAATGGCAGAAAGCACGGCGCTATGGCAAAAGTTGAGCCAGAATCAGTGTTTTTGCCAGACCTTTGCCAGATCTTCGGGTTTCTATGGTTGTTGGTATGGACATGGTCTTTCTTTCTCTGGACTCCTTAACACGTGTTTTGGCAGTGGCTGGGGAGGTGTGTGTGGTGGGCTAAATACCTCATCCTTTGATGAGATTTGGTGTCTAAAGCGGCACACTGACTGTTCAACTAATTCCTTTTGCAGTGACAGCTGGGCCTCAATGCGCATGTGTGCGTGTGCCCGTGCGTGTTTGTGTGTGTGTGAGATGAGAGACGAGAGCTCAGGCTGAAATGGCAGAGGAAGTGGTACAGAAAGTTTAAACAAAGCTGGGGAAAGCAGAAGTCTTATCTAGTCAATGACCGTTAGACTGAAAACGTTTTCACTCAGGAAAAGAGGGATAAACAACAACACTGGAGAGGGACAGAGGTGGATGAGAGAAGAGATGTGACATGCAGAGGTAATGTGTGTCCAGGATGCAGACAAATGTTAGAGGCGAGTGAGAAAAGAATCCCTTGCCTTCCTACACACACACACACACACACACACACACACACACACACACACACACACACACACACACACTCTGTATTGTAGAATTCAGTCTAATGTAGTGTGCGTCTGACTGAGTTGACAGGAAATCAGTTGCTTTGGTAGTAACTTGTTGCAAAGGATGTGAAAATACACTCAATTACACTCACCTGGCATGCACGCACGCACGCGGTCACATGCACTTTTCTTTCTTCCAGTAGTGATTGAAATGCACAGGAAGTGATGTAACTCCACAGCGCTGTTGCTTTCTATCTATTCTATCCTTTTATTTCTTGTAGGCTATATTCTGTATGTGTCTTGTGTGTCTAATATTTGCTGCTGTAGCACTAAAATTTCCCAATTTGGAATCGGTACATTTTTATGCCAAGGCCAATATTTTCTCCATTTATTATTGCACATTTATTATAACTTTTCTGAACTACTTTTGGTGGTGAAAATTAACATATTAGTAAATAAAATATTGAGCAGAGCACTTAAAAGTTTCACTCAGAATTCTTATACTACTATTATTTGACAATTGTGGAGAAATAAAAAGTGAATCTGTAATTTCCCACCGTGCTGTTATTCCATCTCTTTTTGTATAGACAGGTTTTTGAAGCTGGCTAATTCATGACGTGTAAACATTGAAACCCTACAATGCTATCCCATCCCTCTCAGCCAAGAATGGAGAAATATCGAGTTATAACTGAGCAGTCTCGTGTGTAGAGGTCTGTATGCAGGGCTCAACGGTAACTTTTTTAAATGGTTGCCAGGCTTGGCAACCAGGTGTCAGCTTTTGGTTGCCGAAATTGACGGTTGCCATGTTTTTAAACTGCCTATATTTGGAGCAATTCATTTCTTATGTAACTATACCACACATTTGAATAATGCAACAATGAGAGAATGGCTTGCAATATAATTCCCACCCCTCTCAAATAGGGATGCAACGGATCACAAAACTCACGGTTCGAATCGTGGTTTTGAGTCATGATCGGATACGTTTTCAGATCGGCACAAAAGGGGGAATTTAAATGATTATTAAAAATGTAATAGCTTAACAATTACTTCTTTCAACACTAAATTGCTGTTAAACGACAAACGGATGAGAAAAGGGTATTTTACAATAACTTTGAATGCACCATGAGGTTTACCAGTTTAAAGTAAACGCACGTTTTGTCCCATCTTGCGTTGACCAGTGCTAGTGTGTCTTTTAGCTCATAGCTTTAGCGGCAGACGGTTGTACGTCCCGCTATTGGAATCCTCTACAGTGAAATGCAGTCACACTACACCGTTTAGCTGTCAGCATTTTTGTTTAATCCAGTTACTACTGTAGCTAACGGAAGGCTAACTTTTACCTGCTGTGTAACGTGCTATTAGTGTTTACTAGCGTGACATGCAGTGATGCTTCTGTTGCCTCCGACGTCTGTTTCGGAGCATCACCCCTAATTTCTGCAGCGGCGGATTTGATACCGGAAAACAGCAGATGATTACATGATTTACTCCAGGGAATACAGTGGATCATTGAATATCTGCCACGAAATTTGAAAGCTGTTAATGGATATATTTCAATGTCATAAGTGTTTGGACTAGGGATGGGCGTAATTAATTAATCATCGATCATGTTAATTTGTCATCGATTAAACTAATGCAGGTTGAGTTGCGTAGTGTGAGTCTTGATGCAATGACATTAATTTCACTGTGTGGAAGCAATTAAACATTTTAGAAAGAAAGAAAATTTAATCGAATGCCCATCCCTAGTTTGGACTACATACCGTAGTTTACTGGATTTGGTCGTCTGGACCTTTTGTCAATGTAACGAGACGTTTTTGTCAGAATATTATCGATGGCGTGGATTAAAATGAGGCTTCAAATGTGAGTTGCCTCAATTTTTATTGTTTTTATTGTTACTCCGACAGAGGCGGTGATTGTACCTGCTGTTGTGATTGCAACTTGAAATGGTTTGCATCAGTCGTATCACAAAAAAAATATTGCAATGTCAGTTTTTATCTATTGTGCAGCCCTAATCATTAGCCTCTTTTACACCGAGATTCTGCCATCACTCCAGTTTTCCTTTCTTAAACTGAACCAAATAAAGGTGACATAATGCTGCCCCAGCTTTTTTTATACAGAGCGCAGAGGTGTAATAATGGCACAACATTCCCTCTTTGAACAGGCTGTGTTAAAGTTATGTACCCCACTTATTGCCCAATGCATTCTATGATAGGCCTCCGTCAGCTGTACACTCAGCCTGTCTTAACACTTTACGTGCCCCTCTAAATCTGAGCCACAGCAACCGGGTGTTCCTGGTGCTACAATAAATTAAGTTATTACTTATGTGATTTTTGGGGCACAATTTAGTTATTTAATTGTACAGAATATCTTTTGGAAAAAGAATTACATACTTGTGCACACCATTTCCCATGAAGAAATAATTAAACGTTTCACCCCTGATACCTGCCGGGCTCTGTAATGAACCGGTAAGTGGATGAGGAAAATTAGTGGGAGGGAAGGGTGGGGTGTGGAGGAAGAAAGAAATGAGGTTAAGGGGGAGGGGAACTCTGTAGCTGCAAAAGTTGGCTTGGGTGTTTTTTGATGTGCATAGAAGCAACAAGAAAACCTCCTCCTCCCCGCCCCTTCTCTGATAGAATATACTAACTCCCTCGTCTTCAAACATCTGTCGGGACTGGCTGACTGGTTAGTTTGCCAGCTGAATGGCTTGCTAACCTAGCTACTGACTGGCGTCCGCAAAGCTCTCTGGTCTGTTGGCTGGCTGGCTGCTGGCTGGCTGGCAGCTGCTGCTGTTCAAACAGAGTTGCATCTGCTGGGCCTTTTGTTCTAATACACACACACACACATGCACACGCACACACACCCTCAATGACTCTGAGTGTGTGTTTGAAAAGAAAGACGTTCTTTTGTTTGGTAGTAAAAGTGTGTGTGTGTGTGTGTGAGACGTCCACAAACTCAGACTCTTTCTCTACATTAAATGTAGCACCAAACAATGAGATTAAATGTTGCCTGTGTGTTGCTAACATCCGCCTAGAGTTTTTTTTTTTTACCTGTTGGTTGGAGAAAACTCGACTTAAGTACATTTTGAGTACTAGCTGCAGCTTTGGTTAATTGGGTGACATAAAGTAAGATTTACCATAATCAATAGACATATCTTTATGGTAATGACAAACTAGTGACTAGTTAGTCACATCTGACAATGTAATGAGTTATATTTAACTCATGACCCCTTATGTTTATACAATTTCGATGCTAGCATTTACTTTAATTTACTGTTAATTTAAATTACCTATATGAAAACACAATGGCACCATTCAAACATTACCACCAATTCTGCTGAGGTTCATCCACATTCATGTTGGTCTATGTACAGTGTCATGGTTCTTTGCATGCCAGTGTCAGTAGCAGTGTTTTTCCTCAAACAATATGCCAGTGGGTAAACTTGGCATAATGCTATATTTATTGTCAAATTGCTGTAACAAATTCAGTCCAGCCTTTACTTCCGTGACGAACGTGCGTCACTTTGTAACACACGTTATAATGCTTGCCTAGTTGCTAGCGTGGCACATCCTCATACTCTGCTTCTGACTGGCTAGTAGTCCTAAAAGCGCATGTGCGACTCCCAACAAAGATGGAACAGAAGTGAGATGTCTCACTCTGTAGCTAAATCAGAGAGCTCAACACACAGGGTGAAAAGTGGAGTGGCAGCAATGTGGAGTACAACAAATAGGCTATATGGTGTTTTTTGAAAATTAAACCATGTAAACCTATTCTGGTACAACCTCAAAATACAATTACGAACCTGAAATGAGGATAATATAAGCACTTTAAGACAAAATTCTGTCAAATTAATAGTGGAAGCTGCGTGTTTCAAGTCATTGGTGGCAGAAGTTGTGTAATGAATCTGCCTCTAAACATGTCTGGCATTTTGTGCAGTTGTCCAGGTCTGCTTAAACACTCAAGCTTTCTAACTGCATTCATCGTAGTCCAGCTTTTAGCACTTTTATTTATTTAAAGCATACAGAAGCTTTTTGGTCTTGTGCACTAATTTAAATTTTTGTTTTTCTTGCTCCCCTCCCTCTTTTCTGTTCTCCTCTCTATCTTTCCCTCCCTCTGTCTGTCTCTCCAGGAACCTTAATTAGGACCATGGAGTAGCAAGCTTCAAATTAGCAGCTATCTGATTAGCTCCTCACTGCACAACACACCTCCCTCCATCCAGTCCCCTCCATCTGTGGGGCCCCCACCCAGGCATGGCGGACCCAGGGATGTTGAGTTTATTTGGGGACGATGCAGGGCTGTTCTCAGATGGATTAGATGGTTTAGGAGACTGCTTTCCTCAGCAGCCTGCCGCTGCTCAGTCCAACCCCTTAGCCCAGCAGACTAATCCCTCTCTGAACCATGAGCACCAAGGAAACGGGGGTTACCACCAGGGGATGATCCACGGCGCTGGGCCTGGCCCAGGGCAGCCTAAATTGGGGCAAATGTACGACCATGGCCCCTACACAGGCTATGATCAACCTGGTGCCCCCGGCGGACGAATGCTGGCCCAGAATGGTCCCAGCCAGGGGCCACCAAATGTGAACACGGCCATAAATGGCTTGGCTTCCCACTACCATAACCCAGCTAACTCTAGCAACCCCCACCATGGGTACCCAGGTGATGCTGGGGGTGGAGGAGGTGTGGGTGCAGTTTGGGGCCAGCAGCAGCAGAGCAGATCAGCTTATCAGCAGGCTCCGACACAACCAGGGGGCGCCCCCAACCAGATGGGAGGCTACCAGATGTCTCAAGGCAACTATGGTGGGATGCAAGGCCCACCAACACCCAATGCAGCTCGCATGAACCAACACTACCCTTCACAGAGCATGGTACCCCCTCCTGCTCAGGACCCATCTCACTACCTGGGAAATGTTGGAATTGGGGGGGCCCAGATGAGACACACCCAGCCCCAGTCACAAACCCAGGGCTATCCCAACATGGGCCACACAACCCGATACCCACACTCCCCCTCTCGACAGCCTCCCCACCCCCACCAGCACCAACAGGGTATCGGGGGGTTTGGTGGTGGCCAGTACCCTGGCTATCAGTATGGAGCCATGGGACCTGGGATGGGCCAGAGTGCTAATGCTAACGTCAATGCTAACACCAGCCAGGCTATGGGACCAGGGCAGCTTGGCCAGAGGTTTAACCAGGGATCAGGCCCAGCAGCTGGACAACAGGGGCAGCGATACCCCCCTGGACCACCCCAGCCACATCAGACCCTCTCTGCCCCGATGCAGCAGCAGGCAGGGCAGCAGGGCCAGCCTATGCACCCCCAGAATCTGCCCCAGGCCCAAAACCAGGCCCAGTCCCTCCTTGCCCCTCCAGCTCAGGGATCTTACCCCTCCCCCTCATCCATGTCCCCCATGCGGGTTTTGGGAACCCCTACACCTCCTCCCCAACAAGTCAGACCCCCTAGCGCAGGACTAGCTGGACCCTCAGAGGTTGCAGGGTACACAGCCCTGCACTCTCCACATAATGCTCTGGCTCATCCACAGAGAACTCCCCAAATTCCTTTGTCTGCCCCCCAACACCAGCAGCCCCACAACATGCCCCCCAATGCAGGGCAGATGTATCCCGGAATAGGGCCGCAGCGTGGTCCACAAATGGGACCAAATAGGCCACAGCAAGGTAAGCACACAACAGTTGATGCTGGCCCATGTTGCCTTCTCATTGGTCTCACTTTTAGTCACTTTATTGGCATCTATTCAACCCATTCACTTCCACCATAAACATTAAAAAACAACAGAAACAGGCAAATTGAAATATTCAGAATTTATAACAAATCTAAGTTTTCTTGACATATACTGTTCTCATACCTTATAGTTGACATGTAGTCTGTAAGTTCAAAACACAGCTGTTAAAGTTACTATTGATTACACAGATGGCTGTTAGCCAACTAGGGATTTAGTTTTGGTTAATTTTGCTTACAATAGCCCGACACCCATTAATTGGTCAAAAATATTCTCTGTGGCCTTGTTCCACAGTTAATCGTTGACATCCTTGACTCAACGCCGATATGCCACTCCTGAGGTGATTCTGTCTGTACACCGTTTCTGCTACGTTGGACGGGAGCTAGCTAGTAATTTTAGCGTTTGTCACAGTGCCTTCGCCGAACAGCAGCTCTGATCTGGCTGGGGTCGAGTCGTTGCAGCTGCAGCAACTGCGGTTTGCTGTGGTCCGCTCTCCTCCCGGCGAAGTAGTCTCTAGAGGCTGGGAGTGAAGCGGAAGGACCACGGGGTACACTAATAATTATTAGCTAACTTTAGCTAACTGCAAAGTAAGCTTCCCCAGTGCTGCGTTCATACGCTGTCAGAAATTTTACAATCATTTCAAAATGAGCACATTAAATAGCCCAGTGAACGTGGCTGGGAAATATTCAGGTTGCTACAATATAAACACAAAGAGGAAACATGATACAGATGGCTATATTTTGAATAAAATCATCTTACTTTAAATATCTGATATTTGCCTGATCAGCATGTCTTCTCTTTATAATTTTGTGGCAAATTAGCTATGTACCATAATTTAAGAACAATAATTAATATATATATATATATATATATATATATATATATATATATATATATATATATATATATATATATATATATATCAAAACAAAATCACAAAAGTTGATATTGATGGCACTTTTTTAACCAAAATACACAAGATGAAATCATAACAATCATTGATATTGAGAGTTTCCAAAGAGTGAGTGAAGGCAGCAGTGAAACTAGTGTTATGCCATGTCCACACAAACCAAAAATATCTTTTTTCCCCGTCTTCCCCGTCATTGTTTCAAGAATAGTTGCGTCCAAACTGATCCATTTATAAATGACTCAATGCTACTTCATATTCCAGGCCTATAGGTGGTGCTGTTTCTGCTACAGAAATTCACCAAAAACAGAGAAGAGGCGGAGCATGCGCATAAAGCTTGCGCGCTGTATACAGACAGAAGAAGAAACCAAACCCAAGAAGACAAAGAAAATGGCTAGTGCAAGGAAACCAGAAGCGATTGTGTGGACCAATAGTGAATTGTTGTTGTTGTGAGACGTCGTCGCGAGGTCGAAGGCTAGAGTTCGAGGGGTGTGGCGATGACATCATTGTTACGCAAGTATGCGGCTTCGCTGTCCAAACGAAGATGCAAGGGCAGCAAGGTTTCAAAAAAGTGCGTCCTCAGGCAGTTTGGACAATCGACCAAAACCATGCAAAACGGGCGTTGATACCAAAAAGCGTTTCCGTGTCGATGGCCCCTTACTCTGGCCTTTTGACATAAATTAAAACTAGCATTACTGTAGAATGACTGTGAATAGAGTGCAAATTCAACTAAATTGACTGAACTTTTGTAGATGCAGAATAGTTATTTGTTTGGATGAATCATTGCAATGTATATTCGATTAATAAATTAATGATTTTTTTTTTCTGGTCCAGTAAAAATATAAAAGGGGCCAGTAAAACCCCGATCTACTGGCCAGTGGGGGGGAAAAGTTATGCTGGACCCTGTTTGTATGTCTCTTCCTCATGATATACACACAGTCCCTAGATGATGACAGTGGTCAGATCACACGCTCAGGCAATGCAGCATCTCTCAAATCTTCCTCATGGGCAGACTGGGTACGCACTGTAGATGTTGTACCACCAACCCTCAAGTTGCTAGCTTGCAACTGGAATACAGTTCAACTAGGGTTCAACCCTTTAGTTACTTCTGCACTTAAATCAAGCCCTTACACATGTGAGTTATTGAAGTAATTAAGAAACCTGATATGGTCTGTGAACCTGTAATGTTTATTGATTTCACACATAAGAGTCACTTCATTGACGATTGGGTGAAAGTTGAGCTTAAGTTGCTATTGTTTTTATGAAGTAAAACACTGTTGTTGGCATCATGCATCAATTTAGTCAATGATGATACTCTATTCCTCTCCCTCTCTACTCCCAGGGTCTCATGAAGCACCAGTCAGTCAGGGGGGAGATCAGTGTCTGCTCCAGGCCTCTCAGCAGGCCTCTCGAAGCGGGCAGCCCACTCCCATGGGTTTCCAGGTTCCGACTCTCGGTCAACATGGAGTTCCCGTCCTAAACCAGGGCTTGGCACCACCCGCTCAGAATGCTCAGACGCAGCACACACACATGCCCCCCCAACCCCACCACCTGCAGAGCACGCCCCCTGGTCCCAACCAGGCCTCCCACCCATGGGCACCTCCGCCTTCCGTTTCCCACCCGCTCTCCTCACCCCCTCTTACCCCACAGAAAGTGCCTCACATACAGGTGAGTCTCCGTCAAACAAACACTTTGATGTGGTGGCGACGCTGTGTGAGTATGAGAGAGATCAAGACTGTGCATTTGTTGTGTGGGTGTATTTCATGCGAGTGTTTATTTGTCATGTGGGTGGGGGAATGTGTGTGTGTGTGTGTGTGTGTGTGTGTGTGTGTGTGTGTGTGTGTACACATGACATTTGAGAACACAGCAGTGCATCGGGCGCTGGTTCAGTGGGGTTGTGTGTGTTCATATCTGTGTGTTATTTGCCTTTGTTTCTTCTGTTGTTGGCCCTGTGTGCGGTTGTGTTTCCGTGTGTGTGTGGGGAAATGGATTTTTGCAGCTGTTTGTTTCCTGTGCGCTGCATATCCTGAGATATGTGCAATAGCTACACATGTGCGTGCACACACACAGAGGCGCCACCAGCATAATCTCTCCTCCCTCCTGCTCCCACATCTCCCCCTCCTCTGTAGAGGAAACCTCCCTTCCTGTCTCTCCCTCCTCCCCGTCTCCTCTCTTTCCGCTCACTCTCTGTCCCTGCCTGTCTGTCTGTCTCACTGTTTATCTTATCCATTTTAGGGGTGTCATCTCTAAGTTAATGTTGTGTAGCCGGATGTGCAGAGAGAGACAGACAGTTTGGAAAAGCAGGAGACAGTGAGGAGGGGGAAGAAAGAGAGAGGGTGATGATTAGGAGAATGGGGGAGGGGGGAAACATTAAGAGGAAAGAAGTGGGAAAACAAGCAAAGATCTCAAGAGAGGGAGTCCAGGATCTCTAGCAAAGGAGACGGAGGGGAGGGCTGCTGGGAAGAGGTTACTGGTTCTCAATGGCAACCTCCATGTTTGTGTTTTTGTGAGCGTGCACTGTCGCCCGCTGCCTGTGTCACGTGCCCTCAGCTTCCATTAGCTTTTTTTTGTTGCTCAAAGCCCCCTTTCTCCCCTGACCCATTCACACACAATAGCAGCCCTGTGGCCACACACGCACACACACACACGCACACACACGCACACACACGCACACACACACACACATATCTAGTCCCCTTTTCCCCCTTCCATCTTCTTTCACACAACTCCCTTCTCCTCACTTACTACTCCCCCACCCCACCTCCAAGCCTCGCTGCGTTTTGTGGTTGACATTTCAGCCGTCAGTCTTAATTTATCCAGCACTCCTGACCTAGATGCCAGGTTGACTAGTGAGCCCTGCACCGCGCCTGGGTGAGCTGCATGTGCTGTTCTGACTGTAGCTGCAGGCCCGTCATCTCACACACACACACACACACACACACACACACACACACACACACACACACACAGAGAGAGAGTGTGTGGCTTGGGATAGTGCGGTCTGGAATGGGATGGCAAATGTGCCTGGGGAAATAGGATAGCCTAGCTAGGGCAGTACTCAGAGGTGTGTGTGTGGCACGGGAAGGGAGTTATCTCTGTGCCTCATGATGCACTTGTTAGAAAGAGCCACATACACACACACACACACACAGCACGCTGGTCAGTCAGTCATAATGACTATATGTCTGGTACTCTAAGCTCCATCTGTTCACTAAGCATGGTTATTACACACACACACACACACGCACGCACGCGCCTTCCTCGGCAACTCAAGGTCACAGCTCTGACAGAGTGCTGTGCTGTGACCTTTATTCTACATCTCACTCACACTCTCACACACACACACACACACACACACACACACACACACCCCCACACACACTCACACACTGTGTTGTGTGCAGCACTTTAGTTGACATATAACATGCCTGTCTCGCCCCTCCCCCGCTCATACATGCTGTCAGTGAGCTGCTAGACCATCCAGCTCGCCGTCGCTCTGCAGCTTCAAGGAAATACTTCTCTAATGTTTACTCTAATGTTTTCTGTGGTTTTTAACTGGAAAAGATTTGTCTCTGGTTGACAGAATGCTTGGTTTCTTTCATACATTTAATCAGAAATTCATATTGTGTGTAGTAATAACGTTTCATACAAATTTACGTAAAACAAATTCAACATACTAGTGCAACTTGTTTGCCCGTTTTCTCCTTTCAGGCTCTGTTTTTGTTAAGGTTGAGCACAGTTGAACTATCTGTCCACCACAACAGATGAATAGAAATGATGTTGAGATGGGCATGTCATCAGTCCTCTCAGAACAATAGATACCTAATGGCAAATTTAGTGAAAATCCCTATGAAGAGCTACAGCAAATCCCTTTGGCTGCACCCTTGTCCTGAAAGAAGACATACTTAATCATCCTTTGAGGACAAGTAATACCAGCACTAGTGCGGTCACCTTGCCAAGGTAGTTCTCTACAAACTGATTCATCTTGGTTTTGGTGGCTGAGTGATTTTTATTGAAACCCACCTCACCTATTTGAAGAGCTGAGACATGTAGCTGCTGCTGCAACTGCTGCTGCAGTGTCTGAACAGAGAGGATGTACTTCCTTGTTTGCATACATGTTTTGTCAATGAGAGATGAGACAATAGCTCTTGGCAATACACTGGAATGCATATGTAAGATATATCTGCACAAACCACATTTTCAAAATTAAGTAAATGTTTAAAATTGATCTATCAATGGATGAATTGTTGAGCTAATCATAGACTTGGATATTTGATTGTGCTACCGGGCTTAAAGTAAAACTTACTATTAAATGTATATAATTATATGTAGCTATAGGGCACTTACGAAGCAATTGTTAGCCCCAGACAATGAATGAATGAATGAAAGAAAATGGAGAAATACATGTGTATAGTTAAGTCTGTGAAAACCTGGCTTCAAATCTAAGTATTTAATAAAAAGATTTAACTAAAAATGCAACAATCAAAGTGAAGAAAACAAACATGTTCAGTATTATTTAATAGTTAAAAGCTCAAACATTTAGCTAATCTGCTCTATTGGAACAATGTTGGTGTAGTCTATGTTGGTGTAGTTGATCAATTTTGACTGACAGTGACCAAATGGCCTAATATTTGTCATCAGGTCCTGATTAAAATGTTGCTAAATCCTGATTAGTACATGGAAGCTAGCAAGATCAATCTCGTGTGAAATAAGCCAGACTGTTATAGACCTTGGCAGACAATTGTGCGTGTGAACTTGTCAACTTGAACCACTTCCAAAATTATAACAAATTGGGGATTTGTTAAGAAATCGGCTTTTCAATTTAAGCTTATAGACTCCTGAAAGTGGCGTTGGCTACAGTTTTGCCAGTTCAGCATCCATCAACCAATGACTGACCAAAGCTAGTGCTTATTGATATGGTGAAATGTAATTGCTGTGCAAACTTGATTTCAAGCAGAAGAGGAAGTCCGTCTAACATTACAAAACATTTACTGACAGCTTGGTAATGAGTAGACTTCAAATCAAGTTATGCATGAATAAGTAAATCATATCTTTTACCTTCTTTTTTTTTTTTTTTTTTTTTTTTTAACCAAGAGAATAGCACAGCCGGTGCTAGAATAAATGTTGTTTTCTTTCAACACATATGGCTTGCTCCAATAATATGACTAGAATTTGATTCTCATCAAATCAGGATTTGATAAGAATCATGGGTCTTGCGCCAGCGTGTGTGGTGAGGAAGTGGTGCAAACAAATGCAGACCAGAGTTGACGTCAAAGCAAACAGGTCTGGTCTTGTTTGATGGGTCTTCCTTTTGATGGATAACAGTGTGACTGACAATACTGTAACCTGCTGAATGGGAGACAGTAAGCAGCTGTCAATTATGGATGGATGGATGGATGGATGGATGGATGGATGGAGTAACGGGAGAAGCTGAATGATGTGGACCATATTTCCTTTCACTCCATCCTTTGGGAGTCTTAAGTGTTTCTGCCTGGTAGATTTAACCCTTCATCTCACTCTTCCAGCTGTCCCGCCCTCCTTCAGCTTCCTCACCCCTCTTCACTCACCTTCCTCCTCACACTCTCTATCCTCCAACCTTCCCTCTGTCCTATGAGAGATGAAACTTAACCCTGTTCATCTCCTGAGTCTCTTATGATAGCCCTGCAGGCATTCTGTTGGTACGAGTAATTCATTGAGGTCTTTATGGATCTTTTATTATTAAATTCAGTTATTATTGATATTAATACAACCTGTTTTGGAAGTGGATTATACTAGTGTTTCAGTAGAGAGCATTGAGTTTTCCATTCTCCATGGAGAACTGGATTTAAACCAGTACAATTCGGCACATCAGCGAGCTAAAGTCACTCTGCAGAACACCAAACCTGACACAGGACTCAAGCGTGTGTGTGTGTGTGTGTGTGTGTAATTGTTTGTGTATACACTGTGTGTGTGTCTCCATTGTCATTTGTGTGATTGATTATCTGGGAAGCTTGGCAGGAGGACAGATTTATCTCTTGGCACTGCATCCCCCCCCCCATCTCTCTCTTTCTTTCTGTGATTGTCTCTCTATATCTCTCTCTCCCCTATTTATCTCCCCCCTCTCCCTCTCTTCCCTATATTTGTGTGTCTAAATGGCTCAGTTTACGTGTGTGTCAGCAGGTGTTTGTGTGCATGTGTGCAGAGGTTTTTGTGATGCGTGACCTTGCAGTAGTTTGGTGGGGAATGTGTGTGTACATTAGCATTCTCCTGATGGAAGTGGACTTTAAGTGATGGCACCACAACTCTTTCCTCCCCCACATGAACACAACGTGTGTGTGTGTGTGGGTGGGTGGGTCTGCTGCCGTGTCATTTTGCTATAGACTTGCTGATGCTCACACACCTCATTGACACGCACTGCATTGCACATGTGCGTTACACATGCATATACATACACTAAGGCACACTCGTATGTGACACACATACTCCCTCGCTGAGCCTTTTTGAAGTATGGAGATAATTTATTCGTGTCATGATGCCTGATTTCCCATCTGCTACTGGGACCCTGAGCAGCTGGAGAGGGAAGAAGAGGGAGGGAGGGAGGGAGGGAAGAGAGGGTGAGGGAGGAGAGGCAGCTGGAGAGGCTCCCAACAGCTGGTTACCAGTTGCCTGTCACAGAAAGCTTACTTGGGAACGATGAGTGGAGGAACAGGGAGAAAGGAGAGAGGATCAAGTCTTTCCGGGAGAGCAAAGTAGGAGGAAAAATGAGGTGTCAGTCGGTTTTGTTGACTAAGGTTAGCCTGCTGGAGGAGGAGGCAGGAGGGGGAAGGAAACTGTAGCAACAGGGAGTTGAGGGGAGTGGAGGAAAGAGAGGGAGGAAGTGGTAGCCTGGATGGATGGATGGTTGGATGGTTGGATGGATGGATCCCTCTTACCCCCTCTGCTCTGTAGTCCGCCATTACTGAAATATTCAACCCCCACCCTGCGGAAAATATAGCTATATTGACTTGAAAGGCTGGCACGGCAAGTGTTGATGGAAAAACATTAGCAGAACATTTCATTGCACATGTGCTCAGACAGATCCATGTTTGATGGGATTTACTTAAGAGCCGAAACAATAAATTGATTAGTCAATCAACAGAAAAATAGTTCAAAAAAAGTTTGATTATTGACTCATTTTCTTTTCAGCAGAATGCCATATGCCATTTGAATATTTGCCATTTTTTGTTCGTTTTTCTAAGGCAGTAAACTTAATATCTTTAGCTTTTGGACTCTTGTTTGGACAAAACAAGACATTTCTGACATTTAATAGATAAAACTAATTGCCAGGTAATTGATAATGAAAATAATCATTAGTTTCATCCCTAAATTTATTTGATTGTTAATTATTGTTGATCCTTTCTACGTCTGAATTGTATGAAGTTCTTCACAACTTCCCAGATCCAAAGGTGACACCAAACTACTTATGAAAAACTCAAATTAACGTATACCTTTCTGCCCCACATTCCAGCATTCCCCCACCGACCCGTCAAGCGATGCCTCAATGATGGTTCCTGACAGGCCGACGGTTGGTGCCGGTGCCCCCGGCCAGCCTATCAGCAAAGAGCAGCCCAGCGACCAGGAGACCAAGCCAAAAAAGAAAAGGAAGAAGAAAGCGAAAGTAATGGACGGAGGAGAAGAAGAAGAGGGAGGGAAGAAGGCAGCAAGAGAAGACATAAAGTCTGAATTTCCCGAAACAGGAAGTGATGCAGGTGAACAGGTTACTGGCACAGGAATTGTAGAGGGAAGTTCACCACTGGTGGAGGAGAAGAAAAAGCGAAAAAAGAAACCAAAGGAGAAGGCAGAGGGCAAGGAGCCCAAAGAGCCCAAGACCCCGAAGACGCCCAAAACACCCAAGACTCCCAAAGAGCCCAAGGAGCCCAAGGAGAAGAAACCCAAGAGCTCCACGCCCAAGACCAAGACCCCCAAGAAAACCAGGTAGGAGCAGCACTACATTAGTCATTGTTTATTTGGTCGTTTATGAAGTACTGAAATGATTCAGACAAGAGGCAGGCAGCGCTGGTCAAAACTAGTTTATACCAGTGGATAAAAAAAATCTCTCACACTCTCACTCACTCACTCACTCTCTCTCTCTCACTCTCTCTCTCTCTCTCTCTCTCTCTCTCTCTCTCTCTCTCTCTCTCTCTCTCTCTCTCTCTCTCTCTCTCTCTCTCTCTCTCTCTCTCTCTCTCTCTCTCTCTCTCTCTCTCTCTCTCTCTCTCTCACTCTCACACTCTCACTCACTCACTCACTCACTCACTCACTCACTCACTCACTCACTCACTCACTCTCTCTCTCTCTCGCTCACTCACACACACACACAAAAAAATCCATCACTCATGTGACCAACCAGGGGGAACTGAAGGGGTCACAACCCCTGAGCTGTGATGCACCCGACTGCCACAGACTGTGTGTTAGATCACAGGGCTTAGTGAAGCATGGACTGCTAGACTGACAGATCTGAGGATCAATGATGTTTTCTTCTATAGATTCTGATCAACAGCGTTAAAACTACTCTCAGATTAGTTTTGCAGGTCAGGTGGAAAGTAGCATCATTCACCTTCAGTCAGCACCTTTTCTATTGGCCCCCTGGAAATGCAATTTTTTTTTTCTCAAAGAAGAGATAACATTATCATACATAATTATTTAAATTAATTGAATATCAACTCAAACTTTACATTTGTAGCTTGTTTCTGGAAGGAACAATGGCTGCTTTTGCAATTCTGTATAATTTTTGCTGTGAAGTTGTACAAAGATATCTGTAGAAGTTTTTATAGTTATTATAAAATAACCTGCTTCTTTAAAGGTCAGTTCCTCAGGTTTTTCTTATTTAGTTTTGGTTATCTTTGCTGCCAAGGGCTTTTTGCATGCACTTACTACCCAGAGATTACTTGCGTGTCCTGTACTGTAACATTTTATACCTCTCTATAAAGTGAGACTATGTAACAGCAGCCAAGTGGAAAATGCCAAATGCCAAAATGGGGACGACATTATTTATTCTTTTAAAAGTTGCATAGTTTTGCTTTAATGGGTAGGGCTTTTTGTCTGTAGCATCTCGTTGAAGCACAACTGTTACGCCGGCTACACACTGGCTGCGTCACGTGAGCGTAGCGTTTCTGTTGCGTGTCGGCTGCGTGTATTTTTCTGTCACACACCAGAAACGTGTCTGACGCGGCGCTGCTGCTGCTAGCCTTGTCTGTACACATGTATGTTTCCCATTGATTTACTGCACTCAAGCAGTAGTATACTTCATGTTAAACATAAATATCTACTGATTTGATTACAGCAAAGACAACGTCGGCAGTATTGACGGTAAAATAGGCTACAGAATATTTAGTTCTGTAATGACAGGTGATTATTTATTATATATATTTTTTATATTACATTTATATCTGCATTTATGTCAAAACCTCGAGACTTTCAAACATCAACATGTCATTTATTAATATGTATTTGTGTCAAAATGACAAACAGTTTTTCCTATGTTATTTTGCCTGGAAACGCTTCCAACACGCTTGCGTGTCGCGTGTCCGAGACGTGCGTGTCCCGCAGGCAGTGTGCAAGCTCTAACCTGTTAACATGGGAACAGAAATAAAAACGGACACGCCACGTAGCCATTGTGTAGCCGGCCTTGGCGCCTGCACAGTATGCTTGTTTTGACGTCGACACGTCTTTTGGGTGCGATCTCGGATCTACCAGTAGCATCATCAGTTGATTTAAACGTCCTGGTCATATAGATTAGCTAGATTTGAACTTCTACCACTTATCAGTGTTTTGTTGATATCAGCTTTGGTTCACATCGTTTACACAAAGCTCTCAGTTCTAATAACTCCCTTCTCTCACTCTTCCTTCATG
Organism: Gymnocephalus cernua; assembly: GCA_023631565.1. Taxonomy (NCBI): domain Eukaryota; kingdom Metazoa; phylum Chordata; class Actinopteri; order Perciformes; family Percidae; genus Gymnocephalus; species Gymnocephalus cernua. The sequence continues at coordinate 33,276,637 of CM042436.1, forward strand.
TTTTATCACTTTTCTTTTTTTCTCCTTTTTTTTTTGGGCAACACTTGTCCAAGTCCTTCTCTTTTCTTAACTTGTAAAGTGCGATCTCCTGATGTGAATGCTTTCTCACCTTCCACATCCCTTGCAAACTATCAGAAAGAGAGATGGGAAGAGGCAACGAGAGTTGAGAGCATTTGTGTATGAGAGAGTCAGATGTGTTTTCATTGAGAAGGTGGAAACTTGATCGGACTGAGGAATGTCAGGCAGCCTCTCTCTCGCTCTCTCTCTCTCTCTCTCTCTTTCTCTCTCTCTCTCTCTCTCTCTCTCTCTCTCTCTCTCTCTCTCTCTCTCTCTCTCTCTCTCTCTCTCTCTCTTTTCTCTCCCCCCCCCCCCCCCCCTCCCTCACAGTCACCCCCCTCCCTTCTCTCTCTCGCCCCTTTTTATCCCGAGGAAAAGGGAAGGCCAAAGCAGCGGGCAGGGGTCAGCGCTGGGGGGGGGGTCCGTCCCACTGGAAAAGAGTCAGAGGCAGGGAATGGGGGGGGACCCGGAATGAGTGCATGTGAAGCGGTGAGGGGTCTGGCGTTTTGTGTGTGCATGCGTGTGTTGGGGGAGGGGTAGTTGGTAATCTTTGTGGCAGAAAATGGCGTCTAATGATAATGAAGGCCATTCTGCTGACCACTCCACAGCCGTGTGTGTGGAGGAAATGTGGGGGTGGGGGAGTACATTCTTTGCCCCTTTTTTTTATGCAAGTGTGTGTTGGTAAACTAGCTCTTATCTGTTGTCAGCCTTTCCTCCATCTTGAGTGGCGGCCTGGAGCTCCCAGGTTAATTTAGCATAATAATGGATGCCGGCCATTCACTGCTACTTCTAAAATGGTGGACCGCTGCAATCACCCAAGTATCTTCTCTTTTATTCTTTCTTCTCCTTTCTCCTCCCTCCAGTCCCACCTCTTCCTGCTAAAGAGGAGTGTATCCTTTCATCTTCTCCTCTCCACCGCCCTCCCCATCTTCCCTCTTCCTTTCTGTCTGCCTGTCTCTCTGAATTATGCCAAGGGTGGAGGATTGAGTTGTCTCATGTTGTCTTCTGCACATAAGTTTCCATATTTTTAAATTAAGTTTAGTATGGCTCTCATGAAGTTCAAGCTCTTGATTAGTCGTGGTTCATAGGTCTTAATGAAGTTATACATTAAATAATTTCAAGGCTTTATAATTTCTTTATGCAATTAGCTGTTGATTTTAAGTAGTTTGTTTCTTAAGAAGAAATTAAGACTTTTAACTTATTGTTTACTTGTCTGACTTATTAGAATACATGCTTGATTTGAAAAGCTGTAAAGCTCTAAAATGAACTTTAAAAAACTTCTCTCTTGGTGTAGAGAGGCTATTAGCATGTAATATGTTAAATGCGTTTTGCGGGGATTTGTGTGGGATTTCCACTAGTGGGTGGAGAAATAAGCCCCAAAGCTCAGAGTTTTCCGTGTGGCCCATACCATGCTACTGGATGTTTTCTTTCTGCTCAGTGTATTTGCATCTATGCATGAACACTACAAAACAGGCTGAAGCCTTAACTTACTGGCTGTACATTTGAGCACAGGCTGTTTTCAAGATTTCACTTCCTTTTTTATAGAGGTTCGAGGCATTGTCAGGTCATATTAGCTTTGCATTTTCTGAATATGTTAGGGTCCCATCAATTTGCATGTCTGTGGTAAAACATGTTTTATGAAAACACAATTGGATTTCTTTGCCTGTATGTCCAACACCACAAATATCTGTACATGAATGGATAGAGGAATGGGTCAGCTTCCAGGCATATTGACAGGACTTTCTATGCTATCTAGTACTAGTACTATGGTAAAATCAAAGCCGACAAAGCATCTTCATGATTTGTCACTCATGTTTTTCCTTATCTGATTTACATTTGAGTGGAAATGAGCAATATATCGATATTATATCGATATCGTGATATGAGACTAGATATCGTCTTAGATTTTGGATATCGTAATATTGTAATATGGCATAAGTGTTGTCTTTTCCTGGTTTTAAAGGCTGCATTACAGTAAAGTGATGTACCTTTCTGAACTTACCAGACTGTTCTAGCTGTTCTATTATTTGCCTTTACCCACTTAGTCATTATATCCACATTACTGGTGATTATTTATAAAAAATGTCATGGTGTAAATATTTTGTGAAAGCACCAACTGTCAACACTACAATATCGTTGCAGTATTGAGGTATTTGGTCAAAAATATTGTTTTGTCTGATAAATCTGTGCTTGGATAAGTCATGCTGCATAGGTACTAGCAGTTTGTGTTGGCACTGATTTTGATGATTGAGGAAATATTTGAAGTTCTAAAGTAGTGTATTTTATGATTTCTTCTAAGCTTATGCGTGGATTCCTGTCTGTAGACTGTGACTGGACTTTTGCGTGCATGCGTGAGATGCCGGCTGTCCCTTTTTACACAGATGTCGTTTCAGCTCTGTTTGCTAATTCGGCTGCCGGCTTAACGGCAACTCTGTCCCAACCAATTCCATGTCCGTACCTTTCACACAGAACGATAAGGCGGAATAACGGCGCAACATTCCCCCCTTCAACAGGCTGTGTGAAAGGCTCTTCTGATTTAGCAGTTGTGACTCTCAGAAAAAGTGTACGTTTTGACGGGTTAAATTATGCCATATCATCAATGGCAATAATAGTTTGTGCAGGCGGACTTGAACTTAATGAAGAGACAATAAATGGAAACCTCAGATGCATTCAGCACGATTAGTTTAAGCTGTCTAGGAAGGGGTGTATGTGTGCATATGTGAGCGATACAGAGGGAATCATGTGCTTTACTAGTCCAGTCAGCTCACTCCTCTCCTTTGACCTTGCCTTCTCTCTCATCCCTTTTTTCCTTCGCTCTCTTTCCTTCGCTCTCTTTCACTAGTGCTCCCTCTCTGTCTACCTCTCTCAGAGGAAGTACATCTATAAATAACCTAGCTCTCAGCTGCCACACCCGTGTGTGTGTGTGTGTGTGTGTGGGGGGGGGGGGGTTATTTGTTTGCAGTACACACAAACAAGTCAGACATGCATGCAGGCACCTTGCTTTCTGCGTATCTGCAGGCGTGTGCAAATACAGCACTTTTTGAACGTGTGTGTGTGTTGCCTTCTGGCCGTGGGTGTTGGTTTTTGTTGCCGTAGGTCGAGTGTGTGTGCATGGGGTTTCAGTAGTGTGACTCATCATGGCAGCAGGTGTCCCTTACACTCCACCCATCCATTTTTTTTTATCTTCAATACTTCTTTCTTTTCCCATATTTTACACCATGGCTCTGCTTCCTGTCTTTCCTTTATTCCCTCCCCCAATTTGAAAGGAGCATCTAAACACACACGCACACACACGCACACACACGCACACACACACACACACACGCACACACGCACACACACACGCACCACAGCTGGCCAGCATGTGTGAGTGCCAGGCTTTAAGCCCATGAGTATACAGCAGAGTGAATGAGAGACATTGAGGATGGGGGGTGTACACCTGGACAGGACTAGCCTTATATATAGCTGTCTAATGATGAATTTAAAGAAGATCCAGTTAGTTAATCAGATATTCTGAGTTAACAGCCTCTCAACTATTTTCAAGCACAATTGAAATCCTTTTAAAACCTATATTTCTTTTAAACTTGCAATAACCAGACTCTTTTAGGCCACTTGGGGGCTGTGGAAACAGTTTACATGCACACTAATATTCCACTATTATTCAGAATATGACAATATTCCGGTTTTGATTTGGGTCTTGTAAACAGCATATTCAGTTTGGATATTCTGACTTTTTTTTTTTTTTTTATACAAATATAGCATTTTCAGATTAAAGGTCCAGACACACAAAGCCGATAATCGGCCGTCGGACAGTCTGGCGAGGTCGGTGACTCAATTCTGTTCGGTCGTCCGTTGGAGGGGCCGTCGGCCTCCATTTTGGCAGATTTCTTTTTTTATTATTTTTTTTAATGTATAATCGGGGGGTGGGCACTGCCGGCAGTCGGACTCAAATGACCAATCTGATTGCTGAGTGCTAACCTGGAAACGAGCGGGATGAGCGTGACTAGAGACGGAAATCTTTTAAACTGACCTTTGTCGATCTGAAATTTTTTGGGCAACAATACAGATTTACGCCGCCTGCTGTTATGTAAACGTATTACGTCTTGCGCACGCGCAGAACGTACGCTCAAGTTGGTGTCGCTTCGGTGTGTTCCGAGGCACTTTTTGGACCTCGGGGAGCCGACTGATCAGTCAGACTGCCTTTTCTGCCGATGTTCAGCTGTCAGCTTTGTGTGTCTGGACTTTAAGACATGTGGGATGAGCCGGGATTATTCTGGTTTTAGAAGCATTATTTTGACATGTGTACAGCGCATTTAGAATATGCATCTCAAACACGGTTTTTACCCCAGTCTTTGACCGTTACGGCTTCTTGCCTGTTAACGGTTTACGGTCAGCTCTGTGTGCTGCTATGGTTGTTTACACAAACCAGCCAGCCAACAGTTTCCAGGGCTGCGGTAGAGATGCATGCCCCAAAGAAAAGACCACATTTGTGGTCGGAAGGAGAAGCACACCTACTTTTAAACATTTACGAAAGACTTGATATTAACATGTTTCTGGATATGCACAAATATTGCAACGCTGACCTTTTCAAGGTGGTTGAAGGAATGAAAAACAGAGGCTGTGTTTGCATGGTCAAAGAAATCAGTAACCGGTGGAAAACTTTAGAAAAAAAATCTATTTTGCACGGCTGCATGTAAACAGGAATATTAGTGGAATATTCATTTTCATTAGCCATGCAAACGGCTTGGTCAGAAAATTGTCTATTTTGAAGTAAGGGCAAAAACCGAAATATAATTTGTGTATGTAAATGTAGTCATCTATGTATTATCAGCTTTTAATTTGATATGGCGTACTTGCTACCAGAAGGTGGTATAATTACACATTCAGCAGTTATGAGGCAACATTAGCATTCATTTGCAGTCATGTTTCTGTCCAACTGATTAATGCAAGTCCAATATACATTCGTATAGCTCTGGCTAAGGTCTCTACCAATTCCTTAGGGAAATATCTGGCTCTGCTAAATGGTCCACTACATTCACCAGCTAGTTTCTACCTGCTTAGCACCAAATGGCAGACAGTTGGTGTACCGTGGGTCTTGAAAGCTTTTTCGCTGAAAACAGCTGCCTTGTGCATTTATAAACAACACTATAAGAACTGAGTAAACCAAAACAGTTAAGTTGTGTGCTTAGCAGAAAAGAAAGCCCACTTTAACTCTTCTCCAGGATAAGTAAACTTCTCCACTGTCCAACCATGTTCTCAGTGTGTTCTGTTCTGTGTGGCAAAATGTGGATCTATTTGCTGCTTTTGTCAGAATAAATAGAACAGTGTGATGCTGCTACAGTGTCTTTATAGCAAAACAGTTTTTGACGTGAGGCAGTGAACTTTGTTTTGAGTTTTATCGTGGTACAAGTTGATTTAATTAAAACAAGCTAAACTAAATAGAAAATTAAAAGGAAAGATTGCTTAAGTGTAGAGTTTTAGAGTTAAAGCAGCAGCAGAAGAGAACTAAAGAGATGGACTGAGCAGAAAGAGTTGGGGAGGTGATGAAGAGATTGAGGAGAAAAGTGAGGCCATGAAGATGCTAGGAGGAAGAGAGGGGAGAAGGCAGCCAAGTGGAGAAGCGTGTGTGTGTGTGCGCGTGTGTGTGTGGCCAGATGGCTCCAGCGTGTGGCGACCAGCCAGAGGAACAGGTGCAGGTCACATGACCAGCCGTTACCACGGAGATGGTGATTGCTTTTGGCGTGAGGATGAAAGGAGAAGGGCCCCAGGGACAGAGGGGGAGAGAGACGTAGAGAGAGGGAAGGAGGGAGAGAGGCACAGTGCAGGAGAGAGGGAGAGTGACATAGACATAGAGTGGTAGAGAGAGACAGACTACGAAAGACACAGCACACGCAACTGTACATTCTGTACATTCATTAAAACTAAGCTAGTAGAGCAAATGATTGTGTCCTTATGGCCTAAATGTATATAGGTAACTGTATGTTGGTATTTTAAGAAATCAACAATTTATTAACTGAACAGTTGGGTTGGGATAGCCTGTTCCATTGTGGATCCGGTTCCAGGTTTGCAAAATACCTGTATTCACAAAGCTCCAATGCTAACAAATCTGTTATGAAACCTCATCTCTCCTCGCTCTTCCTGTTAGCAAAGGGCAGTGTATAAAACATTAAGGTGGCAGGCTTCTTATTTGTTTTAGCCGATAATGACCATCATTCTGGCCTGTTGAAGTGACATCTCCGGTGGCAGATTACAGCTGTTGCTAATCAATGTTAATTCCACAAGTCATAGGTAACCAAAGGCCATAACAAAAGTTAACGGTGTTCTGGTTAATGTGCTGCCTGCAAGCAGGTGTTTGTTTGGCTTGAATTCCTTTTGCCAAGTAAAACAAACACCACTCTAATGTAAAGCCACTCTCATCACTGCAAAGAATATGTAAAGCATAACCTGGGGCTTCCCATAACTTCAACTGAGGCCTAGACTCAGAATCTCTTAGTTAAACTTAAATGCACCTCAAACAGTATTTTATTGTTATGACGCACACCGTGCAGCCAGTAACCAGTAACATAGCTCAAACACAGCGTTCATGATTCGACTGCTAATGACTGTTTTCCAAGATGGCACCTGCCTGTAAACATGAACGCTACTGTCTTTATAGTTTATCTTTTTAATAAACTGTGTGCACTTACAAAGTTCTCAGTGCTTTAGGTTACATGTAGGGACCCTCATTATGCTACCGTGGAAGTGTGGTGCTATTTTGAGCCTTGTTAGTGGTATAAAACAGAGATTTACCATGTGCCCCGAAAGCTAACGTTAGCAGCTTACCACCGGTTTGCGGCAGCTTGTTGAAAACTAGAGACGCATTCGATTAGCACGAAAACATATCCCAGAGTACGTTCCACTCGGTACAGGTATGTTATTAACCCCTAGGGACTTGTCCTTTAATAGTTGTGAATTGGGGCCATCAGTATTTGGAGCAAGAAGCAGCAAAAAAAAGTGTAACTTAGTAGGCTACACCTTTCCCAGTATGACGCGCATTGGATCAGTATTCTTTTATGCTGCTCTAATTTTTCGATTTGTAATTACAGGTTTAGTTACTTGAAAATGTTCAAACCTATATTTAATACATGGATGTGAAGGGATTCAGATTTGATAAGTAGATTCCATACTGGATTTGGATGCAATAGAATACTTTAGAGTCAACTCAAATTTTGGCTTAATTATACAAGTGTATGTTGGTATTTCAATATCAGTATTTTGTAAACTGCCTTCACAATATTATGTCTGATAGTGGTAATGGCAGTGAAGTAATGGATTACTGCTAGACTGTGTGAGAGACAGAAGAGGAGAGCCGTGTGTCCTCTGGCCTTCCTCTGTGGTGTGTATGCACACACACTTGCAGATAGAGCCAGCTCCTCTTGCTTTCCATGCCAGAGATTAGAGGAAGCCCGGGGGCCTTTCAACACCTCCCCTTCTCTTTCTGGGGCCTCTCTCTATCTTTTCTCTCTCTCTATTTTCTCTCTCTTTTTTCTCTCTCTCTCTCTCTCTCTCTCTCTCTCTGTCTCTGTCTCTCTCTGTCTCTGTCTCTCTCTGTCTCTCTCTGTCTCTCTCTCTCTCTGTCTCTCTCTCTCTCTCTCTCTGTCTCTCTCTCTCTCTCTGTGCCTGCCTGTCTGTCTCTCACTCACTCCCCTGTGTGTCTCTCTCTGGGCCCCCCTTTCTCTTCCTCTCTGTGCCTGTATCTCTCTATCTTGCTCCCTCCGCCTCCTCGCAGTCTTTCATCATATTAACCCCCTGTGTGCCAGAGCCTGAGGCACACTAATGATTTCTAAATGGGTAAATCAAACATGGCGACCGCCCTGGGACAGACAGGCGCGGACACACACACAAATGCCTTGTAGTTGGTAAACTGTAAAAGAGGTAACGCCTTTTTTTTCTTTAGTGAATATAAAAAATGTTCCCTCTTCCTACAGCAGTAAGAAGGTCGAGTCTGAGGGCGGGGCAAGCGCTGCTAAGAAGGATTCCAAGAGGAAGAGAGAGACGTCAGTCAACGCAGATGTGGAGGTGAAGTCTCCGCCCCCCTCACCTCCTGAAGATGACGATGATGACGGTGTACAGGTACGAGATGCATACGAGGAAAGCAGTGGTTTTGAAGCTTGTTTCAACTTTCCAGGCATCTAAAAAAAAACTCCACAAAATATTCAAAGTCATTGCTAATATTGTGTTGCAGCAGAGTTTCTGGAAGCCCTGCAAAAAAAAGCAGAAGGCCATAAAACCTTTGCACATCCCTCAGTGTCACAGCCTGTAGAGAGAGAACGAGCTGAGCCAGTAGGCATCTACTGTTTGCGTCGTAAACCAGCCTTGTTGACAGACCAAGGAGACGGGCCCCGCTGCCAAGTTCACATGATGCACTATCAGCAACTTTTCAGCTGCTGCATATTTTTTTTTTTTTTGTATTTCAAAATCTTTTTTTCCCTGTTTTTGTATGTAAGGTGCTCTTTAGAGGAACAAACAGAACTCCACTGTATCCCTCCTCAAACGGATCAATTTTTTATGTGCAAATGTAATTATGTGGGCCATGTAAACAGAGTAGCATCTGGCTATAAGCTGGATAAAGAGTTGTGGCTCTCATTCAAATAGGAAAGCACCTTGCAGCAGTATGTACTCTTTAGCCTGTTCATTACAGTAGTTCTTTACACAATGTCATTATTGGAGGCCATTTTGAGCCAACTAATTGGGTGAAGCAAATATGTGTAACACTTTGGACCATATGGAACAGAATAATAAATAATAAAAAATAAAGTCTGTTTCTTGGAAGAGGACAGCCTGGTGAATGATAAGCATACACCGCCCGGTAGTGTCATCCATCTCTGATTTTATTTAGTTGCTTTTAGTAATACAGTATAATGTTTTTGAGTGTCAAACACATTCACACAACTCCCTTTTTGGAGATGGATCTTTCTTTGCTTTACAATTAGTGAACATGTTTAATGATGAATAAAGGGAAAGGGGCTGGGAATTTCTGGAAGGTCACAAAACTACAGCTGATGTCGGTTCCTCTGTCCAACAGAAGCGTCGTTCTAGCCGTCAGGTGAAGAGGAAGAGGTACACTGAGGATCTGGAGTTTCGGATCTCGGAGGTGGATGACAGCGGAGACGACTCACCAACGCCTAAGTCTCCATCGTCATCACACCATCAGGTACAGCTTGGGTTGGTTTTGGTAAGAGTATGTGACATAGTCTGACCATAAACATCTTAAGACATGGTAAAGTTGAATGACATGATTATGTAAACAGAAAGAAGCTATGCACGTTATCGAGTACCGAAAGCTGGCATCAAATATCTGGTCAGATTTAATCTAGTCTACCTAATCTTTGATCAGACAATCCCTGATTTAGATAAAAACAAATTGCCAGTTTAAATTAGTATTTTTATATAGGCAAACATCTTGTGTGAAAATGCAAAACTATATAAAAAGTATTTTTTAATCAGGAAATATAGTTGCATGTACAAGAATAGTAGCTAGTCAAGGATGGTCAAGTTTCTTCCGTTTTACCCGAAGAAACGGTGAGTTGTTAACTGTGCTTAAGGTGTTATAAAGGCAGTGTTTCACACTTTTGGGAGGGATTCTGTATCGGCAGCTGTATCAGGCTGGTGATATTAAAACATGCGACAGGCTGGATGAAGTGCCAACACGTTTGTTGAGTAATTTTGTGTGTTTCCAGGATTTGGCCGAGGTTGAGGGGCCCGTTGTGGAGAAGATCATGAGCAAACGCACCACCAAGAAACCGGTGAGATACACAGGGACACGCACAAACACACCACGGACACTAATACAATACACAGAGAAATGGACACACTGGCCCGAGTCATAGTTTACGTCATCTGATTAGCCACCGCTCCACAGCTGGCCTAAGCAGATTACACACACAGAGCTCAGACAGCGTGTGCGTGTGTTTGTGTCCGTTTGTGTGTGCGTGTGTGTGTTTGTGTCCGTTTGTGTGTGTGTGTGTGTGTGTGGCTGGCTTTGTTTTAGACGGCTCTTCTAAAGAAAGCTCATTCCTGAGCCAGCGCACGCACATATAGTCACCAGCCAGCTTTCCTTTGCTAGCCAGCTGCCCCCGTCCTCCCCCATACACACACACACACACACACACACACACACACACACACACACACACACACACACACACACACACACACACACACACACACACACACACACACACACTCTCGCAGTTCCATTCAGAGTTGACCTCGGCCTTGGCACACCGCCAAAACCACAATGCTAGCTACGCCAGACGCCAAGCTAGCGTTTCCTCAGGCAGTGTGTGTGTGATTGATGATTCATGGCATTACAGTAGTAGTAGCATGGCAGAGTGTGTGTGTGTGTGTGTTACAGTACTAATGGTGAATGGAAGTGGACGGCTGCGCTTGAAAGAGCTACTGTTTTGGTATTTCCCTTTCACACACATACGTCATGTATGGAAAACATAGACCTGCTTCATCTTTTAGTGTTAACACTTGTGTTTGTCAGGCACATATTTTGAAATGTATTTTTCTTTGGCTATCAATTTTTCTAGTTCAATTTTATTTATATAACACATTTACAAACAACCATAGTTGACCAAAGTGCTTAAAAAGCTCAAAAACAAAATGAATAGAAAACACAAACAAATAAACAAATACAAAATTAACAGTACAAAAGGTCAAGGTGTCAAAACTTAATTTGAATTGAAAGCCAACAAATGGCAGTTCTTAGCAGTTTCTAGATGTTAAGTTGAGATTGTTCATATTTCTTCAGCCATTTTGCTGAAGAAATATGAACAGAGACTGACAAGATATGAATGACGCAATACTTTACCTCAGTGTGAAAATATCAAGCAGAGTGAGATTCCGTGTTGATTGACATATCAGTGTGAAACTAGAATGCAGGCGCCTTCTGTGCCACCTATCCACCTGTTATGTAACAATGACAAGCCACTTCTGCTCTTTCACCATGCAGTTGCTACATTTATTTATTAACCCTTTTTTTTCCAGCTGGAGTCGGGGGAGGAAGTGGAGGTGGAGGAGTTCTATGTCAAGTTCAAGGGCTTGTGAGTAAAGAGCTATTTTTCCCCAATCTACCTCTTTTGTCTTTCACAGCAAGCCTTCCTCCTTTTTTTATATTTTCAACACACATAAGCCGTTCTAACGTATGAACTCAGGAGAGCTTGTTTGCGTCCAAAGCGTTCTCACATACTGGAAATACTCTGTTTGATTTAGAGGAGCGGTGGCGCTGGGTAGATCACGCACCGGACAGCACATGAAGCGGATTACGATGCGTCATGGAGCCGTTCAGAATTTGGTCATAAGTAGGGTTGGGTATCGTTTTTTTTTTGTTTGTTTTTTCGATACCGGTGCTAAAACGATACTTTTAAAACGGTGCTGGTGCCTGAACCGAAATAAATATATATATATATATATATATATATATATATATATATATATATATATATATATATATATATATATATATATATATATATATATATATATATATATATATATATATATATATATATATATATATATATATATATATATATTTGGAATCCTCTACTACAGGGAAGTGCAGACACACTTTACACTGCTTAAAGTAAGCTGTCAGCATTTTAACCATTGTGTTTAATCCAGCTACTAGCTAACGGTATCGTAGCTTACCATGCAGCGATGCTTCTGGGGGGGGGGGGGGGAGAAAAAAGTCAGGCACCGAAATTTTCGTTCTTATTCGGTCTTGTTACTAATGTTTTTTCTTCACCCTCGGATGTTTGATTTCTTCCGGTTTTGCGCAAGCGGCATAAAAACATCATCAATACGCCCACTCGCTCGCTGTAAATTCTCACACTTCGGTTCTATGGAAAATTACACAGATTTTATATTAGGGCGGGATAAAGAGCTGTTGATGTTCGAGCCGACTGATTCAGACATTTGCGTTCTCACGTACAGCTCCGCCTGGTATTGTCTAGATAATTTCAGGTTTGCAGTGCATCTGTGAAAGGGGCTGTACCAGGTTGTCCACGGTGTCCATAAGTGTGAAAAGCTCAGTATATTCAACCTGAAAGCCTTATTCACTTACTTTTACCATTAGGTGACTCATTTATTTGTGCCAAAGATCTACTCTTGCATCAGTAACACAAAAGTGGTAGTATTACAGTTGCATCCTATCATATTGCTTAGCATGTGTGGTATTTTTGTCCATCTTTTGTCATAGCAGTCACTGGTTCATCTGACATAATTTAATTCGTGTCTATCCAGACAACAATCAAATTGCCGTTTGGAGGACAAAGAAAAATGCAAAGGAGATTTAAGCTGCATGCACAAATTGAACCACACGACTTGCAAATAAGTGTTTAACCAACATTTCCCTCAAGTGTAAAGCATGATCGCCAGTGCTGAGACTTAAATTTGCAACAAGCACTTGTGCACTCTCTGGCTTTGAGAGACACTTAGTGTCTTTGTGTTTCTTGTGTCTCAGTTCGTACCTCCACTGTCGCTGGGCAGACTTGGAGGAGCTGGAGAAGGACAAGAGAATACACCAAAAGATCAAGAGGTATAGGGCCAAGCAACAACTCAACAGCTTCATAACCGAGGTAAGACCTGCGCTCCACTCTGCAGTTAGCTGGGTCCTGACCTTGCACTGCTCTACATGTAACCACACACAAGGGTCAAACCAATTGACGGATTAAAAACCGCTCACTGCTGAGGATTTCAGAAAATCAGGTGTCAAAATCAGATGTTTTTTCTTATATTTGTTCCCAGTCCTTCGTCTTTACTATCTTACTCAAATCATAATAGCTTTATACAGACAATAAGTGTCACTTGTACAATACTGTCCCCCCCCCCCCCCCCCCACCCTACACTAGGTAGTTCAACAGATTAAACCTTGTGAATGGGGAACAGAAACAGTAGACAACTTGACAAAAATGCTAAAATCACATAAAGGTTGTTACACTGTGAACAAGAAAAAAAATCTAGCCTCACCCCAAAAACATGCTTTAAGCCAACCTATAAACCGTTTCCCTGCTTCTAACCGTAAAACTCCACTTGCTTTCTCTCCAGATGGACGATGAGCCTTTTAACCCAGACTACGTGGAGGTGGACCGTGTCCTGGACGTTTCAGAGAGCACAGATGAAAACGGAGAGGTGCTTTGATCTCTTCCTGTCATCTTTCATGGGTTTGGGCCTCTCTTCTCTCCCTCTCCACACACACTCAACTAAACCTCCCTCCTCTTTCTGCGTGTGTTTTTGTGCAGACGGTGACCTTATATTTGGTGAAATGGTGCAGTCTGGCTTACGAAGATTCCACCTGGGAGCTGAAGGCCGACATCGACCAGTCCAAGATAGAGGATTATGAACACATCGCAGCACGCACACCCAACACTAAGAGAGTGGTAAGTAGCTCCGTGTGTGTTTGTGTGTCCATGAATGCTCGTTGGGTGCTACTGTATATGGGTCCCAGCCAGGGATGCACCGTTGGGTTTCTGCCGAACCTTAGAATTGTTTTCCACCGAACCCTACGCTTGCACTACGCGCGCTACGCTGGTCGACGTAATGACGCCGCCGTTGATTACAGGAAGGTGTTTACGTCGGTGGAGCGTTCAGTGCAGTAGGCTGTGAGAAAGTGAAAATGGAAGTCGTGAGCAGAAAAAGTGTTTGGCAGTACTTTCAGTCAAAAGAAGGCCATTCAAGTCACGCTACATGTTCAATCTTTGTCTTGCGGTGACGAGGACCCTAAACAACACACATCGCACATTTACGTTACAACATTTGTGTATGAAACATCCGAAAGAATATGAGTTGTGCATGAAGGAATCTAAAGACAGCAGCCAGAATGCAGCAACTACAGGTACGGCAAAGGAAGGACGGTCACAGGTCCCTAGGATTCGGGATTCGGCAGAATCTTAACCAGTGGATTCGGTATTCTGCCTAGTCCCAGCCTCCTCCCAGGAGGCGTGTGCTTGTGTGTGTTGGCCTTCTGCCTGCTGCCTGCTCCTTCCTCCTCCCAGATTTACAGCTCCCTTAACTGCTCTCCACAGGGCCACGTTCTTGTGGTCTTACGTGCGCTCACACACACACACACACACACACACACACACTCACACACTCACACACTCTCTCACACACACACACACACACACACACACACAGACACAGCTCTTGTGGCCAGGCCAAACCACTAACAGTGTGTTTAATGCTGAACAGAAGCAGCTGGCTGGCTGTGGTCTTTCTCTCATCACTCCTTTCTCTCCCTGTGTCCATCTATTAAAATACTGCCTACTGTTTGTTCTTAAGGGCCTAGTGCTCTTTTTTATTTTTTTAGATTATTTTTTTTGGGCACAGCGGAGTCAAACCAGTGGCTGCTGCATCAAGGAGTAAACCTCTACATATGCGCGCCCGCTCTACCAACCCGGCCACACCTAGTGCTCTTTTGTACGATGTTTTCAAAGCTTTATAAGATTGCTGGTGTTTAAATTGGCAACTCTAGTGCCACCCCTCCATACTGAAGCCTTGCATATTGTGCACATCAGTTTTACTGGTGGGCTTCAAGTGTAAAATATTACCAGATTAAGCATTTTAGGTTTTATCGGAGGCATTTTTCTCCTCCCATACCCAAATGCAGTAACGGTGTCTTCTAATAGAAAAATACCCCATTCATCAATCTTATTTATCAATTAGTTGCTGAATAATTTCCGTCAATCAATTAATCGGCTATTTCAACCCTACATGGGGCAGTAAAACCCACTTTAAACCCATCTACAGTATGTCAAAAAGCCACATCCTTACGCCAATGACTTGATATGCATCAATGACGTTTAATAAATAACTTTATGTGCGTCTAGGATCGGCCACCTGCAGCCGACTGGAAAAAGCTGGATGGCTCCAGGGAATACAGGAACAACAACGCACTCAGGGAATACCAGCTAGAAGGCCTCAACTGGCTAACCTTCAACTGGTTCAACTCGTAAGTCAGAATTACTCCCTAATTGCTACTGCCAGCCTCTACATGTGATAGCATCCTATTTAATAGTCTTAAGTGGACATTAAGTGGCCATCTAGCATAGTGTGGATCAAGTTTTCCCACTGGTGCCATCCATACATGAAATGTGTGCTCTGATAGTATCACTAGAGTATGTAGACGAACATCTTCATTCAGTAAGCACAACTGGAAGATTGTAGTTGAACTTAAATCTGAGGACATGTATATTATTATGTGCCCCAAATCTTACCATTTGAGGGTGAATACTAGTTATGGACTTTCTGGAATATCATGGAAGTAGCAGAGGTGTATTTCAGGTCTGGGAAGAACTGAAGGAATTCAATCAAGTCTCTGAGTATGACCGATCATTTTCCGACTTGTCTTGCATGGTTTTTGCATTAGATTGCTGGAGTGGAAAACAGACTGTCTCACCCCTTTTGGAAAAGCAGCATTAATAAACCAAAGGGGAAAGATCGTTTAGCTCATGGGGCACATTGATTACTCATGTAAAAGTCATGGAATTTTACATCAGGGCGGCAGTGAGAGTAGTCTGTGGTAACTGGCATGCAGGCATTGTGTTCTTTTCCAGTTTAGTGACACAGAAATACAAATATAAAATACAGATCCTGCATGCAGTCCTCCTGTTTTTAGCCTCTCGTTCACTTTGTCCACTTCATTTGTCCACCACAGACGTAACTGTATCTTAGCTGACGAGATGGGTCTAGGAAAGACCATCCAGTCCATTACATTCCTCTATGAGGTTTACCTGAAGGGTGTTGAGGGGCCATTCCTGGTCATCGCCCCACTCTCCACCATTCCCAACTGGGAGAGAGAGTTCAGGACCTGGACCGAGCTCAACGCCGTGGTCTACCACGGAAGCCAGGCCAGCCGCAAGACCATCCAGGCCTACGAGATGTACTACAGAGACACACAGGTAAACCGGATGAGAGAAATTTTGTTTTAAAAATACTCAAATATTTATTTTGACACTGAAACTGGATGGTGGTTAACCTCAAAGACACAGATGCAAAATGGTGCTGACAAAATTATTGAAAAGAGTAGTTGGTTTGTTTGCTCTGTAACTGAATAGATCATAAAATATAAATTTTCGAATTACAAAAGACTCAAAAGGCTACTGGAAGTGGTCATCAGCTCTGTGCCACAAAAGCATAGCTGGATGGACTGTCTGGTTGGATTTAGCCTGATCAACAACAGTATTGATCTCAAATTTCTTTAAGGTGTTTCAAGAATTTGCCAACTTAGTCTTATCCAGGCTTTCTTTATACATATTTCTATTTAAAATAAGTAAGTAAAATGTTAAATACTCAGATAAATGTAAAGCCAGTTTATATCACGCAGCTTAGATGGTCCTCCAACCTAAATTGCAGCAGTGTGCAAAGTGTGAAATAGACTAAGGAACTAAACAGAATATGGACTGTTCTCCTTAAACAAGGATCATTGGCGATGCATGCTATTGGCAGCTCTGTATGAGAAATGGTTAGGAGGATGTAGCTGTACAGTAGATGGAAGAAATGAGATGCTGTGAGACAGTCAGCAGATCTGAACACCTCTTCGGTCAGGGGAACTCTTCAGCCAGCTGGGGATGGACAGTGCTCCTCTGCTGTGTAAGCTCTTTACGGTCCTCTGGCTGTAAGCCATGCACTATAAGCTCTTATTGTACAATGCTGCTAACATCTCTGTGTAACCTATTTCACAGTGAGCCTGTGAAGAAAATAAGCTGTAGTAGCGGTGTCCTTGCTTGCTGCTTGTTCCTAATCCAGGTTGAGGTAATCCTCAAGGTCGCAATGGAAGACGTGTTTTCTCCTATACTGCCTGCTTCACTACATACCCTTCGTTTAGACACAACATGCTCAAGAACTCTTTTATACAGAAGTCTATCCTGTTGCTAAACCAAAATCGGTGTGCTGCCATTAAGATCTGGATTTGAGGATGTCTACGTTGTTTATTTCTATAATAATATAAAGGGGGTGTTGTGTATTTGACCTGGTTTGAATAAAGAAAACAGGCACACAGCAAGTGAACAAAATGTTTTGTAGACCAAGATTTTTTTTTAGTTTATAGAAAATGTAGTAAAACCAACCAGTTACGAAGGTGAACATACCATTGTTCACAATAGCTATAAGACAACATTTTTACATATGTATGCAGCTACTGTGGTCCACAGTTGATGCTTTTTTACTTTTGGGCCTAAAAGTGAAAACTGTTTCCCTCCCAAATCCACAGCTTAAGACAATAAATAAGTTAACTGACAAAAACATTTTAGATTACTCTTGTTGACCTGAATTCTTTTTCTTTATCTTTTTTTCCTCACCCCTCCAGGGTAAGATAATAAAGGGAGCGTACCGGTTCCACGCGGTGATAACGACCTTTGAGATGATTCTGACGGACTGTCCGGAGCTCCGCAGCGTGCCATGGCGCTGTGTGGTGATAGACGAAGCCCACCGACTCAAAAACCGAAACTGCAAACTACTGGAAGGACTCAAAATGATGGACATGGTGAGTGGTGGCCGGGGCAAGAGAAATGCAGGGGTTGCAACCGATTATTAGTCATCACTATATCACATCATGCTTTTCAAGTCTATCACATGCTCCTACTACACTGAGTACAGGTTCATGTAAATAAAACGTGTTTTCTCTAGCAGGAATTTTGTACTTTAAAGGTCTTGTAGAAACTTGAGAGGACTTTGTAACCGGTACCTGCTCCGTTTTAATATAATCCCTCTCTTCTTCGCTTTGGGGGCTTAAAGTTCTGAAGACATCCTGCTTTACATTTTAGAAACTCTAATTTTCTCTTTCTTGTCTGTCCCTCCTTCTCCTCCAGGAGCACAAAGTTCTGTTGACAGGAACTCCTCTGCAGAACACTGTGGAGGAGCTCTTCAGCTTACTCAACTTCCTGGAGCCCGAGCGATTCCTGTCTGAACAGACATTTATGACTGAATTTGGAGACCTTAAGACTGAAGAACAGGTAAATGGAATGGAAATGGAAGGAGGGCTTGTTTTCTTTTTTAACTTCCCAGGCGTCCTAAATTCCCCATTGAATAAAGTGGTAACATTTAACATTGCGTCTGTGTGTCTCAGGTTCAGAAACTGCAGGGCATTCTAAAGCCCATGATGTTGAGAAGACTGAAGGAGGATGTGGAGAAGAACCTGGCCCCTAAAGAGGAGACCATCATTGAGGTAATGCTGATGTCTCATTATCGATGTCTTAAGAGCTCAGTGTTGGTGTCTTACTTATTGTGGTGATGTTTTCAATTAATGCTGCCAAACAAAAAATAAAACTCACTGACTGAATCAACTATTGTTGTCAGGTGGAGCTGACCAACATACAGAAGAAATACTATCGGGCCATTCTGGAGAAGAATTTCTCTTTCCTGTCCAAAGGCGGCGCAGGAGGAGGAGGAGGAAGTGGGGGCGGCGGTGGAGGAGGCGTCCCCAACCTCCTCAACACCATGATGGAGCTGAGAAAATGCTGCAACCACCCCTACCTCATAAATGGTTTGTGTGTATAATATATATAAACACACACACACACACGCTTCTAAAAATTCAACTAAAGTATTAAGATTCTGCAAATCAAACTTTAAATGTTCCAAAGTCATCTTTTTTGTTTCCTCGTGAATATTAAATTGTTTCCCCTTCCAGGAGCGGAAGAGAAGATTGCCGAGGATTTTAGGGACTCCCATGGTGGCAGGGCAGACATGCCGGACATGGCCCTCCAGGCCATGGTCCAGGCTGCTGGCAAGCTGGTGCTCATTGACAAGCTGCTGCCCAAGCTGAAGGCCGGCGGACACAGAGTCCTGGTGTTCAGTCAGATGGTCCGCTGTCTGGACATCCTGGAGGACTACCTCATCCAGAAACGGTGAGAATAGAGACACATGAAAATTACCCTTTTAAGATGTTTGGGGATGTCCTGATCCTAGCCCTGTAATAACGGCTATCTGCTGATACTGAGTCCGATCAAATACACAATGACGCAGCTGCCACTCAACCTACAACCTGAAAGATAAGACAAAACTTAATTCATCTGAAAAGAAATGTTCTTGCTAAAGATGCGCCGTATACACAGTACAAATGAATATATACATAGCAGCAGAAGCTATGCAGTGTTGATTAAATATGTATCTGACACTTTACTTTATCCAAATATTGGAGGTGCTGGTTCAAAACTATACAGTTAATAATTTTGAATTATTCATATGATATATATGAAAGTGTAACTAGGTGAATGCAACTCCTGAAATTGTCCTGTAACTCTGTGTCCAGATATCCCTATGAACGTATAGACGGCAGAGTTCGTGGTAACCTGCGGCAGGCAGCCATCGACCGGTTCTCCAAACCTGACTCGGACCGTTTTGTCTTCCTGCTGTGTACGAGAGCTGGGGGACTCGGCATCAACCTGACTGCAGCAGATACCTGCATCATCTTTGACTCTGACTGGAATCCTCAGAATGACCTGCAGGTATGAACCTCACAATACTTTGCCTGCAGGTTTTTGTCGTTGTAATGATTCCAGTAGTGCTTATGTGACCTTTGATTAGCTACAGCATGGAACTGTTGAGGCCCTCCTGTAGAGTCCCTCCCTGCTTCCAGGTGGCATGTTTGGAATTCAGACTGTCTGCTGGATGTTACGACTCTGACAGCCACATTTAGCTCAGTTTCACTGCTGTAACCACACATCTCCAGCTGAATATACTCCTGTGGACTGAACATAACATTCTGAATGTGTCCTCCTCCAGGCCCAGGCCAGGTGTCATCGTATCGGCCAGTCCAAGGCAGTCAAGATCTACCGTCTTATCACCAGGAACAGCTATGAGCGGGAGATGTTCGACAAGGCCAGTCTAAAGCTGGGGCTCGACAAGGCCGTCCTCCAGAGCATGAGTGGACGAGAGAACGCCAACAGCGGGGTGAGACATATCACACACACGCATACATTCAATATCTGCTTGATCCCTTTGTTGGAGCGCTACAGGGCAACAAAAGCAGCGAGCATACCTTACTGACGCAAAATAAACTAAATTGATAGTTCAGCTAAAATATTTTTACTGTGTTTGTAAGCTCACTGATAACATTAAATATTTGTCATGGAATGAAATGTTTTCGTTTCTGGTCCAGGTCCAGCAGTTGTCCAAGAAGGAGATCGAGGACCTGCTGAGAAAGGGAGCGTACGGAGCTCTAATGGACGAGGAAGATGAAGGCTCAAAATTCTGTGAGGAAGACATCGACCAGATCCTCCAGAGACGAACACACACCATCACTATAGAGTCTGAGGGCAAGGGCTCTACCTTTGCTAAGGTCAAAACTTACTCATATACAGTCTATTCACACTGTATGTCAAGTTTGTAATGCGTGTCAAAATAATAGTGATTACCTGGCATTGACCAACATGTTTTTCATTTGTCTGCAGGCCAGCTTTGTTGCAGCAGGTAACCGGACAGACATTTCTCTGGAGGATCCAGACTTCTGGCAGAAATGGGCCAAGAAGGCTGAGCTTGACCTAGATGCCATGAATGGACGGGTACTACACACACATACACACATAACCAAATACGCATGCACGTTCAACTGTACATACCTACTGTAAACACAAGTACCTGCCATGTAAAACCCACCAACAAACAAAAACGGATGATATAGCCATAGAGACGGAACAATCAATGTGCTTCTAAATACTAAATACTTTGGTGTACAAAGTCTTACACAAACATGCACACACTTGGTGGTGTCCCCTTATGGAAATGGGGACTAGTATTTGTAGTAATTAGTTAGTGCTATCACCACAAGCTAGGAGGAGGGGGGGGGAGACAGAAAGATCAGGAGGGAAGCAGTGAGAGAGAGAGATTAATATTGACAGTTGGGAATCTCCTCTCTTCCTTAATTACCCATGTTTCCCTGCTCTCGTGTGTGTGTGTGTGTTTGAGCGAGAGAGAATAAGCTGCTTAGCTCCACTTAACGGAGCGCAGATGCCTGGAGGGTACAGAGATATCACTTAGGCTAGTGCTCACACACGCGCACAGAAACACAAGCTCACTCACATTCTTACACACCCATTGAGTGCTCCGCTAACAGGCATCTTTATATTCTTACATTCCTTCCCCCTCTATATTTGGTCACTTTTTTATTTGTGTATTTGTCCCTCTTGGTTTCTTCTTCTCCCTCTCCACTCCGTCGCTGCCTCTCTTGTGGAGGGCCCTCCACTGGAACACTTAATCCAGCTTTACGAGTGTGAATACAGGCCGCTCCCCTGGGACTTCTTATTGTGTGATGTTAAAATGGAGATGATTGCAGCGCTCTGTGATAATTGTGGAGCTAACTACTGCCCTGTTTGCGCATATTAATGTACTTGCACAGGAAAAAATATAATTAATTGAACAAAAATATAATTCATTAGACAACATAATTAATGCCAGTTTGTTTGAGCTGGGCAGAAATTAGCTCAGCATCAGGAATGAAGCACAGGGCAAAATATCCAATTAATCAGATTTTCTACAGAAGATGCCATGTATTCACAGGGTTCACACTAGTCATAGAAGTCAGACTATACAAGAAATGTGCAAATGGGCTTCTTCACAGGAGTAAAGCAGAAGGCACTTAGCGTTTTGTTGTTGATGGATTTCAGGCCATCTGTAATTGAAACTAGGTTTTGTTTAGTAAATAAAAAAAAACATTCCAGAAGGGAAGAACATCTAGGTTATAAAAGTACACAAACTAAACATTTCATTGCATTTATCTCCAGAACACACTGGTGATTGACACACCGAGGGTGAGGAAGCAAACTCGTCACTTCAGCAGCGTCAAAGAGGACGAGATGCTCGAGTTCTCTGAGCTGGAGAGCGAGGACGACGAACCGAGCAAGCCCTCATCCAAACCACGACGGCCCCAAGACAAAACTCAGGGCTACCCCCGATCTGAGTGCTTCAGAGTGGAGAAGAACCTGCTGGTCTACGGGTCAGTCACATATTCATGTTTCCTATTGAAAAACCAGACTAAGAACAATGTTGACCACTGGCTTATTTACAAAAATGACTTTAAGACATGGAATCGGTTATATCGAAAGTGTTTCTTTTAGATTTAGACTTCTATTTATTTCAGAGGGGCCCCAGATTATATAGTCTCCACAGAGTTCTTCACCAGGCGCAGTGACCTACAGTCTCCCGTTTGGTTGGTTTTTGGACAAGAGAAGCCCGTCTCCAACGAGATATAACGTGTTGATTAGTGAGCTTTGGGGGTGCTTTTTTCGGTGGATTATATCATCTTCAAACAGAGCCCGGCTAGATTAGTGTCATATTTAGAACGTGTGTGTGTGTGGTACCAATCGTTATCATAAGCGTGTTTTCCAAAATGAACTATTCCTTTAAATATGCACAGATGACTCATATATTCATACAACAAGTATATGTACCTCCCCAAGGAGCAGATATGAATACATATCAATATGGTACAAGTACGGCATTAAAGGGCTGTGGGGGAACAAACCCGTGTTAATGGATGCAGACCTGCACATGGAGTGATTTAGTAGACACATCTTTGCACTGAAGGCCAGCTACACACAGCAACTAATCAGAGGTGCCTGTAAACAGTCATGCACACAAACACACCTATATACACCAAGCATGCTTATTCTATTTCACACAAAGTGACTTTGGACAGCATGGCGCTCACATACGCACACACATATTGTTAATCCTGTCACACACACACGCCTTTTAAGAGTTCACTGAAATTCACTTTTTAGGCAGCTGTTTTTTCCTATTCCTTCAAAATCCTGATTTATAACACATTACATTTATCTTCAGGAAATGCCTTTTAAATGCGGCATATAATTGCATTTGAGATGTAAAGAACAGTATTTAATTTGAGTGTCTAACATGTGCATTGACAAAAGAAGATCTTTACTTAGACTAGTGCTAGTTCACCATAACAGCCTTCAAAGTCACAGATATAAGTACATCATCACACAGAGGCAAATTGGCACACTTAACCACAGACACGGATTATCTGGTGAGCCCGTCAATTTTCATGGTTGATCTGGTGTGTGCGTGTGCAAGAAAGAACAGTGGTGCTAGTGAGATGTCAGCGTTGTTATTGTTACAGTCTAGTCTTGTGGCCCGAGGCTGTAGGACATAAAAACACACTGTCTGACTGGGCCTGTCCTCTCCGCTCAGTGCTTTGTTGTCTTTTCCCATCATCCATCTCTCTCTCACTCGCCCTCATCCACCATTTTACCCTGTCTAAAAATCATTCAGAGTAAGACTGGTTCACATGGTTCAGTGAAGATTTGGAAGCAGCAGTGGAATTTTTATGTTGAGAACAAGACAGCCTTCAGGATCGCTTGCTCTCTGAAGGTGGTGGGGGGGACTTGAGCTGTGATCCATGAACGCACACACAGAGGGAGGCCTGGGTGGCACTGGTTAGGGTGACAGTAACGGTTAAGTCAATTGACTGGTAAAATGCATAAGAAAAAAAAAAAAATAGGATAAGAAACTAAAGTAAGAGTCACAAAAATAAAATATTAAAAATATGGTTATTTTTTTTGGAGAGAAAATTGTATTTCTTCTCTAAATTTGCTTCCTTTTTTTCTAGAATGACAATGATGTGTACTAGCAAACAAATGTGTTAAGTATTTTATTTAATAGGCTGGGTATGTTCATTTTTTCTTCATGTCTGTCTTTAGTTGGGGTAGGTGGAGTGAGATCCTGGCTCATGGTCGCTTTAAGCGCCCCCTAAAGGAGGCAGATGTGGAAAAAATCTGCAGAGCCCTCCTGGCCTACTGCCTGCTGCATTATCGTGGAGATGAGAATATCAAGAGCTTCATCTGGGACCTGATCACCCCAAGTGAGGACGGGACTACCAAGACGCTGACCAACCACTCTGGTAACACTAACACACACACACTCGCACATCTAAGAATCTAAGAATGACTGCACAATTTAGGAGAATCTGAAATCACTAATAATGTTACTCATCTCAATTTTAAAGTGATATCTCTCTTAAAATGTTACCCTTGTAGGGCTGATGGGTGAGAAAGTAGGTAGTAGAGTTGGGTGGATATTGGAGTAATACTAAGGTATTTAGGCAGTGAGTTGGTCACTTGAAAGAAAACTGTACTGCAATACAGAATCCGAGAGTCCTGTTGTTTGAGCACATTAGAGCAAGATTCAAATCAGACCAGACATGTAATGCCATATTATGGTAGCGACAGCTAGCTAGCTAGTTCTCTTAATACATCCATGGACTAGACTTTAATAACTTTCACCACTGCTCGTTATATAAAGGCCACCGCTAGAAAACGTGTCTTTGTTTACATTCTATCGGACATGATTGCAGCTAGCTAACATCGGCAAAACAAACATCAATGATCTGATGTCTTTTTGATAATCTAGCTACACATTTTTCTTGCGGTGGCCTTTCTACAATAAGCGGTGCTAAAAGTTACTATAATCCGTTCAAGGAGTTGATGAGTCAGCTGTGAGGCCGAGGTGTGTGGGGATGACATCATCGATATGCACGTATGCGGTTTCGCCGTCCATACGAAGCCAAACGTGAACCGTTTTTTTTTTTTTTTTTTTATATTCACCCTGGGACCAGGTTTCAAAAAAGTGCGTTTACGGGTAGTGCGTTTACAGGATTCGTGTGGACAATCGGCCCAAACGATGCAAAAAAAAGTGCGTTTGCATCCAAACGCGTCTTCATGTGGATGGCCTCTTAGATAACTGAACCCAGCAATGTTTAGGATTTATTTTATTTTTTTTATTCTGCTGGCCATGTTTTGGAACATGTTCTGGAAATGTTTGAATAAGGTTTACAGGTTGTCATTTGCGGAAGCCCATGAACCTTGTCTCAGAACCCTCTCTTTCTGTCCCTCTCTCTCCAGGTCTGTCTACTCCAGTCCCTCGGGGCAGGAAGGGCAAGAAGGGGAAGCCCACACCCCCGCCTCCACAGACTCCCCGAGCTGATTGGCTGGCTAGCTGCAATCCCGACCACTTATTGCAAGAGGATAGCTACAAGAGACACCTGAAACATCACTGCAACAAGTAGGGCTTTCTCATTTTCACACATGTACAGAGACTCACCTGAAACACTATGGTAGCTAGTGTTCAACATATTGCTTTTGATTTTGTAGGGGCCACTAACAGTTTATGAAAGAAGCATTGGTGATAGAGTTCACGTAGTGGAAATGTTCATAAATTCTAAACTAATGTTGGTGGAGCTGTTGCTTTAAAACCAGGACATGGAAACAAGTTAATAGTTTGAGTTTTGCTCTACAACCATACACACAGCACAACTTAAACGGACACAGCCTCCCTGTCTTCCTACACACACACACACACACACACACACACACACACACACACACACACACACATACATGCTCGTTTGCTCTGTGGTCAGTTCTCTCTCCTGTTGTCAGGGAGATATGCTTCAATTTCAAGATTTTTTTTAGGCTTGAGGGGGAAGTTTGTGTGTGTATGTCTGGCTGTGTGCCAGGCCAGGTGCTAGGCAGGCAGACCTGTTGGAAGTGGGTGAAAGACGTACACACACACATACACACACTTGGGGGTGATTATGTGGTGCCATCTGCTAGGCTGGAGCACAGCGTTGTGTGGCTAATCAGGCCTGGCACATTGATGGATGAGCTCCCACAGCCTGCCAACAAACACACACACACACATATATATATATATATACACACACACACACACTGCAACTTGTGATGCCATTGATGCACAAACACACACACACACAGCAGAATGAGTTGCAAGTGACTTTATACCCTTCCCCCGTCTTCGCTGCCTCTCCAAACTTTCTGTTCCCTCCCTTCCAGTGCCGCTCTCTGTTCTTTCCATTCTTTTCCTCTCTGCTCCTCCCTCTCATCTCCTCCCCCCAAACCCCCGCCTCTCCTCCCCTGTTTTCTCTTCCAAATGCTGTTATTGGCGTTAAATCCTGGTGACAAATGTTTACAGTGAAACAGATCTCCCAGATAGCAGCATTTCCAATGTCAGAAGATCAAATCTGACTCGCATTCTTGAGAAATGACTGAGTGTAATTCATTTTACTTGGGGAGATTCTGGAAGAGTAGGGTTGGGTACTGTTCATTTTTACCGGTACCTGAAATTCGGTTCCGGTACCAAACGGTACCTTTTTCGGTACTTTCCCTCTGTAATAACAAAAAATAATTTCAGTTGTAAAAATAATTCCAAACCTATTTATCCTATTTACTTAGAACATTTTATTTATTTAGAAGATTTTACACCACACAAAATAAAAACCCTCTCCCCTCCCAAACCTGTTAAAACCTATTAAATTAAATCATTATTTCTTACACTGCAACCTTAATTCTTGTATTTGTAGCTTGTTCTGTTTTACCCTGTTTTTATTTTCCATCTCTTTTTAACTGCTCTTTTATGTTTTATGTAAAGCACTTTGAATTGCCTTATGTGCTATAGAAATAAAGTTACCTTGCCTTACAACCTCCAGCCTGTCAGTCAGTCAACAGGGCATAGAGAACACTGTGGTGTGCCTGTCTCGGAAGTGTAAATGCACCGCGACCGCTTTCCGCCCGCCATTAATATTATATTATGAAAATGGCCCAACTCGAGGAGCGGCAACAAGCATGCATTTGGAAATCTCACTGCACGCAATTGGATTACACTACGACCAATCACAACAATACACGGGGTGACGTATCCAGAGCCCCATACGCTTAGCTACCAGCGGAGCTAACTGGTAGATTAAACTGTCGTCATCTGTTTAACTCTCCTCTGGCCCGCCTGTATGAGATACACCGATGTGATTGGTGCAGCTCGGCTACAAGGGCATAGTTAATGAGCATCATTACTCAATGCCAGAGTGACTCGCTGAGCAAATTCAAAATGTGCTCTCGCGAGAACTCTGGATTTCCAGGGTAGTATTTGACAGCAATTGTAGAAAATGATTAGATGGTTCTCAAAATTGATTCAATTCAGGACATTTTTATTAGATTACTAAATGTATGAGGTTTAATTCAGTGAAATATTAATGAAAAAATTGTTAGTCGCAGTCCGGCTAATCTTTTGTCTGTGTTGAACTAAACCAGCCAACTCTACTAAAAGGACAATTTCACCAACTTGACGTTGTTCTGCAGGGTGTTGCTGAGGGTGAGGATGCTGTATTATCTACGACAGGAAGTCATAGGCGACCAGGCTGAACGCACTCTGGAAGGAGCTGACTCCAGGTTAGTAAACACTTTCTCTCTTTAACCACTTCTTCCCATGCGTATTGAGGGCCGACTACAACATAGAAGGCAACTTTATTTTTCCTTTTCTCTCTTCACATTCCTTAGTTGTCTTTGTAAGTGAGCCTTTTGCTGCTCAAGCTAACTATTCAGCTCCTATTCTGTTTACAACACAGTAATAGTCCCACTTTCTGCCACAGATGTCTGGAGGTCTTAAAACAAGACCTTATGTTTTTGTTTGTAATCTGTTGCACTAACCCTATCCGTCCGAGCTTGTCGTATACAGCGAAAAACAGCATCTCCAATTCATATTTTAATCATGAATGAATTAAGAGCTAGAGACTTACCGTCTTTTCCAGCTAAAAGCTAACACTCTGGCCGTCACGGCGGTGTCTTTGTGTCTTTGTTTCCCCTACAGGAGGTTTTCTATCCAGCCTGGAACTTTTCCCTTTTTTCGGGGTCTTTGAGCAATAAATCAAAACTCTTAATCCAAGATCGATCCACTTTATGTCCATAATCTATGAATTTTCGGTCGCCGATCGCCACTAGCTCTGATGCTAACCATCAATTTTGTTTCCCATGATGCTTTGGGAGACGCTTGTTTTTGTCTTGTAAACCAATGGAAGGCAGGTCCGTCACACATTAGGCCCATGTAAGGCCGGCAATACGTCATCCGAGGGACAACAAAGATTGTTTATTGTGAGGAGAGATCGCTCAAAGTCAGAATAGTAAGATGTGACCAAAGATTGTCTATTACCGTTCTAAACCGTTCCACAGAGAAGAATGGCATTACTGTTTTGAGTTTTGGCATAAATTTGGGCCTTTTTTTGAAGAAATGTAAATGGTTTGTCCTTTTTATGAGTTATAATGTTCATTATGTTTATTTTTGCACTGGATGACTCCAAATATACAGGATGATATAGATATAGTTTAGACAACACAAATGCTTGTGTAGCGTTGCGGTGTGTGTGTGATAAATATGACATTATTTTGATTATTAGCATAAGTGAATGTCATGAGGACAAAAGCGTCTGGACTTTTTTTGAAATAATTTAGATATTGTGTCAACTGTATGTTATGTTTATTTTTTCACTGACTCCCAAGACATATGAGAAGTGTTTAGACAGGGGATTGGCTTAGCTTTTATTGCTGTGTCAATTTCCGTTTTATTTATTTATTTGTCTTTATGGTCCCACAACCTTTTTTTTACATTCAAGTGACCTCACTGCAGCACAAATATTCTAATAGCCCAGTTCATCCTGAAAAATGAAGTTTATAAATTGAAAATAAAACTAGATGGACCATGAGTTGTCAAAAATACCTGAGGGTGTACAACACTGATCTAAAAATAGGCTGTCTGTCTGCATGGACAGAAAACAAAACTGGTGTTCCGTTTCTGTGTTTTCAACCCAGAATGGCTGCCTCTGGCTTTGCAAGTCTCTGCCACACATTTTGAGAATTTGTAACATGTCCAGACCTCCTTAAGGGCCCATAAGTTTGGCAACCTGATATTAATTCTGAACCCCATCATCCAGCAGAGGATTCTTCCTTGAATACAACATACATACTAGGTGTTTACAGTCAAAGTAAAGGCTTTCATGTATTGGATGCATAATGAAAGTGAGTTGAGAGATGGATATGTATATGAATGTGTGATGAATAATTACTAAAGTGTATTTCCGTCTGTTCTAGTGGCCTCTTTGGCCGGGTTCTTTTCATTCTGACAGAAACAACAATTTATCTGGGGAAAATGAGCTTTCTATCACAGTTTTGACCCATTTAGAGGTTTTTTTTATATAAAATAATTTATATAATTTATATTGTTTATTGATCCCCAGTGGGGAAATTACAATTTGACAAGGAATTGCTTATTATCATTTGGCACGAGGCCTTACAGTGCAAGGTTGTGAATGTGAAGGTTTGCTATACTGTTTTCCTGACAACTCCTACACTGCTTCCCCTGTCTTTTTCTGTCACACCACGCGTTTCTTGCCATCTGTCCATCTCTCCCTTCTCTCTGCAGTCCACTTTAGTCTCTCATCATCTCCCATCCCCCTCATCACCCTTTCACCCAGATGTGATGCATTTATAATGTGGAGCACGTGCACTTCACGTTGATCTCTCCCACTCCCCTCCCCTTGCTCTCCCATCCTCCCCTTCTCTCTCTCTCTCTCTCCCATCCTCCCATCTTCCCCCCTCCCTCTCAATGGCTACTGTGACAGACGTGTGTGTGTGTGTGTGTGTGTGTGTGTCAGACGTGAGCATACGGGGTGCCATCGTGCCAACATATGCCAGGGGGATTTAGCATGCCAGTCTTGGCGCGCGTGTGTGTGTTGCCAAGGCCGGGCATGCTGCTGTTTACAGAGATAAGGGACTGTTTCCCTGGTTTCTTCTCTCCTCCTGTCACCCTCTGTCTTTCTGCTTCCATTGTGTATTGTACCCTTTCTCTCCATAACTAGCTCGAAACACCATTTTCTACCTTCTTCTTTCCATAATGGAGGATTAATTTTTTTTCTTATTTTTTTTTTGTGCCACAACATAGAATCTAGCATGCAGAAAACCTTGCTCATTATAACTATTCTCAGTTTGTCATTTACATGCATGAAGAATTCTGATCTTGACCAAATAACTTGTTGTGGTAGGACTTTTTGTAATTTGAAAAGATAGGTCAAAGGTCACCTTTATATAGTCTTGAGTTTAGGTACTATGTCGGTTTAGGTACTGTCAGTGGCATCAATGTATTGCTCTTAAGTTACTGTCAACCAGAAGTCGTGATAGACGTTGCTGTAGATGTACAGTATAGCCAGAGGCTGACTGCGGTCAGTTCAAGCCTTCAGTGAGCAACACGCACGAACATTAGGCGCTCTGTTTTTCTGTACCAGTCGGCTTTCTTCTTCTTCTCCAGCATTTAGCGCCAGACTAGAACACTTTTAGGCGTATACTGCCCCATCGGGTCCGGAAGAATTGCATCCCTTGGTACTGTAGGTAACTAGTTCTGTCACATTTAGTGAATTTTGGTACCGAAGTACCAGTTATCGTGACATCCCTAAACACAACATTTTTTTTTTCCATCAATTGTATTACTGATAAATTCTTTGGACATAAATGGATGATTCACATAAATAGCGATGTGCTGTTTTAGTTAAAAGGAAAAGTCACAAGGTGAAGTAGTACTTCACATATGGCACTGTGTGCTGTGAATTATCAAAAAATAACATTGGCTTATAGAGAAGGGATTTGAACTGCAATTTGCTCATTCTCCCAAAGTCAAGGTTAAGCCACTAACCAGCTGTACGTGTGGGTATCGTTAGGATCGTTTCTTCTTAGCAATACTCTCATTGGTTCTTTATTACTAAAGAATTATTTTGTTTTTTTAAATTATTAAAAAAAAAAAAAAATTTCAGAACACGATTGGAATTGTCTTTATATTTGTGTTTCTAGAGTACAACAGTAAAGTTTAGATTATTCCTTTTTCCTGTAGTTTTTGTAACTTACTGCTCTGGGAAGGGGAATATTTAAGTTTATTCGTAACATGGAGACAATTTGGGGATATTGCCCAACTGAAGCTAATTGAACATTCACAGTTTAGTTTGATTATCAGTGATTTGATATGTTTATTTCTGCCACAGTGAGCTGGACATCTGGATTCCCCAGCCGTTCCATGCTGAAGTCCCAGCTGACTGGTGGGACAGCGAGGCAGACAAATCCCTGCTCATCGGTGTCTTCAAACACGGTAAGAAGCACACTCGGCAAGCTCATACACCTACTGTACATATACATCCACATCTTGCAACATTGCAGCCAAAGTGCATATATGCGGTGAATACAAAATGAACATCACACACCCACAGATAACATGTCAGCACCTTCTGACACACTCACAGACACACTCCAGTGGCTTCCAGCCCCAGGAAACATCACGCAAGCATTCACATACACATCATATTCAAACTGGGTGAGGGCACGCAAACAAATGCATCCCACCCACTTTTGCTGCCACCGGTTGATTGGTGTTGCTTTGGTGATAGCGGTACGCAGCTGGCAGGCTCAGTGTGCTATTGAGAGTGTGATTGATGGCTGGTTTCACCATGAGCTGTGTGTGTGTGTTTCTGCTTTGCAGTTTGTTGCAGGTGTTAAACAAATTATTACAAAGCTAATTTCAAGGTTAAAACGCGTCTTTTCTTACCGTTAACCTGGTTATTTGGATCATCATTTGGAAAGTCGCCCTAATTTCAAAATGACCCACCTTTGGGTGGTAAGTGAATGTAACTCCCAGTGGCAGACCGATGAGGCAGAGTATAGTGTCTGTGCGCAGCGGATGAAGACCCTCATTCATATTAATTTGGCATAATTGTCATAATTTTTCCATCATTGCCACCCTCGTATGATTCAATTAGGACACACATACACACACAGGAATACAAAAGGGCTCACCCATAGTTAATCATTATCCTCATTCGCTAGGGAGGCCCTTGGGGGGGGGGGGGGGGGGGGCTAATGCACACATCCACACAGTCTGCTTTGTATGCACACACACACACACACACACACACACACACACACACACACACACAGAGAGAGAGAGAAAAGTGATGGCCTGTAAAGGCCCCGATGATTAACGTTTGGCTGTGGGCACAGAGCTGCGTGTGTGACAGAGATGGTTAGGAACAATGCGTCATATCTTACCTAATTGAAATGTGAGAGAGAGACAGAGAGAGAAGGAAGGATGACTGAAAGGTTAAAGGAGAGGCGGTGTGGTCCTGTTATGGTGGCCTTCCTTGCTCCTCTTCTTCGTCCTGTCCTTTCCACACATTATTTCCTTCTCTACTTTTTTCCCCTTTTCTCACCTGCTCCTCTATATTTCCCCCCCCACCCCCCCTCCCTCCCACCCGCCCCCCCTCCTTCACTATGTGTCTCAGTAGGATCTGCACATTTTAATCTGTTCTGCTTGAATGCCCCTAACGGACAAACACACACACACATTCTCACACCCACTAGCTCACTTTCACAGACGCCATGACATGCGCACTTTTTCCTCTTTATTTTCTCTCCCTCTTTATCTTTCTATCTCTCTCTTTCTCTCTGACACAAATGAGCACCTGCAGGCTCACTTGGATAAGCACGCACACACACACACACACACACACACACACACACACACACACACACACCAAGATGCGGGTGTACATGCACAAACACACACAGGCTGTCTTGTCAGCAGCTGGCTCCTGGGGTCTGCCCTTCTGCTGCTGTTTTTGTCTACTCCTTCATTTAATATGGGATGCTGTGTGTGTGCGAGTGTGCATGTGTTAAAAAAGAGTGTTGGGACTATGTGGCATCATGTCTGTCTAAAAGTGAGCTAGAAAGTACAAATTATTTTCACCCTTCTTTCTAGGTGTGTGTGTGTGTTCTGAAACTACATTGATTTCTTACCGATTAGTTTACTAGGTCCACTGTATGGCCTGTGCATCTCCAGACATTAATTCCAAGCTTCTGTATTTTTAATCTTTTCCTCTTCAGGCTATGAGAAGTACAACTCGATGCGAGCTGACCCCGCCCTGTGTTTCTTGGAGAGGGTCGGCATGCCGGACGCCAAGGCTATCGCTGCTGAGCAGAGGGGCTCCGACATGATGGCAGATGGCGTTGAGGGGTAAGAGCAGGCTCCACTCACCAGAAAGCAGCTTCTCTGCTACCCCTTCCCTCAAGTATTATTTTCCATCTCTGTCTATAATTTGAATGTTTAAAATCTGAAAAAAACATGTAGTCCAGTATATCCATAGATGTGACTGGAAGCAGATGTAGGCCCACATGTTGTATCTGATGTATTACTCTGAAATATGCTTATTATAAGTGATTGCATTTCTCCAAAAACTTTGGTGGTTGAATATACTTGTGTGTTTTTTTTGCCTTTTCGCCTCCTTTTTAATATCCCCTTTCCGCTTCGTTGTGTTATTTCTTCAAATATTAAAAGTGAAAATGATCAGTTTGTGAAATTCAACAGTCTATGCTTCCATGAAGTTAAAATCTTGAACTCCTTGCCTGTCTTCCCAACCTCTACAGTGAGGATGAGGATCCAGAGTACAAGCCACTGCGGATGCCTTTTAAAGATGACATGGACGACTTCACCAACTCACCACTGGACGACACTTTGGAAGGGGAAGCCGAAGGTAAACTTTGAATTCACTCAGAGCCAGAGAGAGTCAATTAATAGAATATTTAGAGCAGAAATAGTAAATGAAGATG
Organism: Gymnocephalus cernua; assembly: GCA_023631565.1. Lineage (NCBI taxonomy): Eukaryota > Metazoa > Chordata > Actinopteri > Perciformes > Percidae > Gymnocephalus > Gymnocephalus cernua. The sequence continues at coordinate 33,310,182 of CM042436.1, forward strand.
CCATTACTAACTAACTGTTCTTGTAGGCCTTAGTTTAGTAGCTCCTGCAGAAACTGCTCTGTTAGTTACTAGGGGTGAGGGGGAAAGTCGGTTCTTGGATGCATTGCGGATTCTCTCGATGCAGAAAAGTCAGTAATCGGAAATTTGTAATTCTTGAGCCACCATTGAATGTTTACATTTTTGTAAATGCATTCCTAAAGTTGTGTCTAAACTAAAAGATAATGAAATTAAATTCATCTGTTTATTTTAATTATGTCTTATTAAACATGCGCTATGTTTTAAAAGTAGTGAAATGAATGAATTAATGGCCACACAGTGAGAAAAAATAAATCATGTATAGAAATAAAGAATGTTGTTGCATCGATAATTGTTTCCTCATCGCATTGTAGCCCTCGGAATCGAATCGTGAGCTGCCTAGAGATTCCCACCCCTATTGGTTACTGCCACAGGCTTTTCAGTCATAACCCTAATATAACTACTACAGGCTCTGTGCCACATGAGCACAGCGACATGTTTGAGAACAAGTGATTAAAAGATGAACAGGCTACTTACAGCATCTTTCTCCTCTTTGTTCCTCCCTGTCCTCTCCTCTCATATAGCTAAATCAGGTGAAAACGGTCAAAGTGTTTTGGGCGGAGCTTCGGGCTCCAACGAGCGACTCTATTGGCCAGCAGCCTCTGCTCTGACTGCCCGTCTACGTCGCCTCATCACGGCCTACCAGCGCTCCAACCGCAGGGAGCAGCTCCGCCAGGAGGCCCTCAACCGGCCTGATGGTCGCAGACGACGACGCAGGGAGTTCCTGCCTGCCATTGGCATGGTTACCGATACACCAGGAGCAGGAGCAACTTACATCCAAGATGGAGCGGGGGTATTCTTGACAGAAGGAAGCCCGTATCTGGCTAAAGGAAGTGCTTACTTTGCCAAAGGTGGGCAGTTCATGACAGACGCGTCACCAGTGATGACCGCCAGCTCCCTGATGACTGATGGAGCCATGTACTACAAAGAGAGAAGACAAAGGTATTATTGCATATGATGTCTCATAATTACGTATGATTATCCTACGTATATATGTATACACAAAATTGTTATTAAATCATTGCCCTACAGCATTGCACCCTGCAAATCAGTATTCAAGTATGCCAAAGAGTTAAATCAAATCATTACATTACTTTTTGTAGTTGAACCTTTGCTCATGCATGTTTTCATCCGTCAGATGGACTCGTCGTGAGGAGGCTGATTTCTACCGTGTAGTGTCCACCTTCGGAGTCGTCTTTGATACCCAGCGTCAGAAATTTGATTGGGCACAGTTCAGGGCCTTTGCTCGACTCGACAAGAAAACGGATGAGAGCTTGGAGAAATATTACTATTCATTCATTGCCATGTGTAAACGGGTCTGCAGAATGCAGGTCAAGACTGATACAGGTAAGAGGAAAAGGAATTGCTTGTGGGGTATTTTGATCGTTATGTATTGTGCAGTTGCTCAGTCATTAAAATAACAACAATGTGGTCAAATAAAGTTTGTTTGCGTGTTCTTGAGAAAATTGGTGTGATATATTTTGTTGATTGTCTTTTATTGAGGACTGTCTCTGTCTTTTACCTCGTTAGAACTCCCAGACCCAACGCTGATCATCGACCCCATCACAGAGGAGCGTGCCTCTCGCACCCTGTACCGCATCGAGCTGCTACGTCGCATCCGTGAGCAGGTTCTCCCCCACCCGCTGCTCGCTGAGCGCCTCAAGCTTTGCCAGCCCTCCCAAGACCTCCCGGAGTGGTGGGAGTGTGGCCGCCACGACCAGGACCTCATCTTGGGGGCCTCTAAGCATGGCGTAAGCCGGACAGATTATCACATCTTAAACGACCCTACCTTGGCCTTTCTGGACGCCCACCAGCGATTTACAAGCCAGCGAGGGCCTGGTGTCAGCATGGGAGTCCAGGGAGAGGTCACCAAAGCGGGGATGGGAGCAACAGAACGCATCCCTGCACCCCTCCTCACCTCCGCAGAGCTGGAGAGCGCTGCGGCTTCTGCCAAAATTGCCATTGATGCTAAAGAGGAGGAGGAGGAGGGAGAAGGGAAGGAGGTGAAAATGGAGGTGGAAATGGAGAAAGGAGATGCCAATGACATTCCATGTACCAAGACTGAAACTCCTGATGAACAGAAGGAACATGAGGGAGAGGTCAGAGAAGGGAAAGATGAAATTGCTGCTTCACCAAGAAAGGAGGTGAAGAAAGAAGAAAAAGAAGAGGAGGCCCAGCCAAAAGTAGAAAAAGAGGAGCAGGAAAAGCAGAAAGAAGAGCAGAGTGGAGAAGGAGACAAGACTTCCACGCCAGCAGATGACCAAGACAAAGACTTAAAAGAAGAGAAGAGTTTGACTCCTGTTGACTCTCTCAGGGACCAGAGGGAGATGACCACTGAGCTCACAGAACATCCCGACTCCTCTCCTAAAGCACAACTGGGCCACAAGACTTCAGTGCAGGAAGACAGAGAGGAGAGGGAGAACCCAGAGTCTCCTAAATCTCCAAAGTCAGCTGACACAGAGAAAAGCCCAGATGAGGAAGAGGAAGAGAGGATGGATGAAGATGACAAATCAGAGAAATCCTCTCAGGCTGAAGGTAAGGGGGAAGTTTAGTCAGTCATTGGTCTCTGTGGGCAGTGTTCACACTTTTGTTTTGAATTTGGTTTACCAGTGAGATGATGATGTGAAGTTCTTAATGTAGCATTTACACAACATAGATGTCTCAAATGTCTTACTTTAACTGTACGCTTGTTTATTATAATTCCTTTTGTTAACCAGTTTATTTTCCCTGGTTTCCCCCATCACACCACACTCAGTCACAGGCCTATTTCTGGTGTTTCCCCTCATGACTTGGAAGTGTTTTAATAAGTTCCAGGGGCGAGAGAATAACATGAATTTAGATCCCTTGATAACAATTTGAGAACCCTTTTTAATTAAGAGTGGCAACGTGACTTTCCCTCTCTCCACACAGCGAGTGCTGCTTCAGAGCAGAAGAACTTTGATGAAGAGAGTATCGCATCTCTGAGCACGTCTGCTCAAAACGAAACCAGAGATGGGTTCTGCCCTGACGATCTGCCGGAAACCTCTGCGCTGCAGGCCTTACAGGACCGCGCTTACGCCTTCTCATTCTGGCCTAAGGTGAGTTACAAACAGAAGCCAGACAAATAAATGAAGGCCAGTTGTTAATAAACCCAAGGAATAATCACCCAGTTGTCATTCGCTCAATTCAGTTGCTTCTACACTGCTGTTTTTCCAATCGTTGTTAAGCTCCTGTCAACACTTCTGCAAATGTTTCACATTGCCCTTTGAACCTTTTACAGGCTTTATATATGGAACATCTGTGCAGGACATGTTAAGTTTCATTGACAGTAATAGCAATTTGTGAATGAAAATGTTGAATGTTTTTGTTATAAGAGAAACTCAAAGCAAAAGAGTGCGAAGTATGACATGACTCAATTGTTGTACTGATGGTATTAATGACATTTATTCATCAACATGGGTGATTTTTTGGTAAAATATAATCAAATAGAAGGCATGTCTCTAATATAAGCCTATAACTTTCAAATACTGTAGTGGGGAACTATTTGAGAATTAACTGCACTTTCTAGAATAGTCCATCATTACCTCTCTCCATTCTCTCCACCCTTCAGGATCGAGTGATGATCAACAGGATGGATAACATCTGCGAGGCCGTCCTGAAGGGCAAGTGGCCTGTCAACAGACGCCACATCTTTGACTTCCCCAGTAACCTGTTACCAGGCCATGGCTCCACAGTAACCCCAGCGGCCGTAGCCACGGTGACCGAGAGCCCGCTGCAGAGGCGGAGCCTAGCCGAGCTGACAATGGCCGGCATCCATACACCTTACAGTGGGAGCGAGGATAAAACACTATCACCACAGGTTCATGTGAGTACACACACACACACACACGCACACACACACGCACACACACACACACACTCTGAAATTAGAATCATACTTTTAGCACTCTGTTTTTTTAAATAAAAATACTGCTAACGTCATCAGTGCTAAATGTTGCTGAAGTACCAGTAGCAATAATATGACGAGCTCCAAGGTAAGATGCTGCTGTTAGGCAGACACAGGTGTGACTGTTACCCTGATGTTGCAGGACGACGCTCTGAGCCTGACAGTGCCTCGACAGAGGAGGAGGAGGAGGAGGAAGATTGAGATTGAGGCAGAGAGGGCCGCCAAGAGACGTAACCTAATGGAGATGGTGGCTCAGCTGAGAGAGAGCCACTCTGCTGTTGAGTCCCAGAGCCAGGCTATAGACCTCACCAAGGTGCTCGCATAAACTCACACTAACACACTCGTGTTCCTTAATATGATCCTACAAGAAACTATATGTTATTGTAATTTTTACATTAAAACAAAGTCAAGTCAATTAACTAAAACTGAGTGATTTGTTGTTCAGGGTATGCACCATCACCACAAGGCCTCTCCCTCATTGGCCGGCTTTCCCAGTGCCCTGGTGACAAGCCCCTCCCTCAAAGCCCAGATGGAGTTGCTCCAGCAAGCCCCGCCCTCCGGACACAGAGCCAATGGTTCACTGGAGGCTGACCTACCGATCATGAGGAGGAGGCGGGGCCGCAGGAAAAATGTGGAAGGCCTGGAGATGTTGTTCATGGGCAACAAGAGAGCAGGAGCGGTATGTGTGTGTTTTAATAAACAGTAAAGTTGTCAGCATTGCACCAACACAAAACAAGATAGTATGTGTATCTACAATAAATGGGGCGACGCCAGCGAGCTAGTTCAGGCAGGCAACTCGAGCTGCACGTATGTATACACGTGTGACACGCTTCACACTCCATATAATTTACCAAACACACCACATCAATTTCACGGTTTATTGAAGCTGCTCATCAATGACACTGCTGCCCTCCTCCCGTATTGCTGACTGCTCTGTAAGCCCCACCACCACCCCAGCATCCACCTGCAGGCTCCAGCCAGGGAGAAACTATTTTATCATCACTCCCCAATATCTCATGTAAACCCAATCTGAGGGGAGTCTGGCCGCCTAACACAATATTCTGCTGTTATAATAAACATTTCAATCGTGAGTTTTCTGACTGACATGCATCTTTCCTTTTCCTCCATTCTCTGTGTCCCTCTTGGACATTCAGGATGATGGTGATGGGACAAAGGTTTCAGGTGTGGAGGGGGTTCAGGATGCTGCCCGTGCCCACAGACCCCTCACCGTCCCAGAGCAGAGCCCCAGTGCCAGATCTCTTGCCTCCGGCAGTCTGGAGGAGGAAGAGACGGCTGTTTCCAACAAAGAGCTAGGAGAGTGGCTGAGGCAGCACCCAACATATACCATGGACATGACTGGATTCACACCAGTACGTCTTCCCTGTTTTTTTTATAAATGATTTCAATAGTCCTGTGTTAGTGTGAACCTAATTTCTCTAAGCCACAAGTTATTCACACCTGCCTCTGTTTTTTGTCTCCCTATGACAGAAGAGCGAGGATTTACTGCTGTCTCAGTTTTCTAAGCCCAAGCAGAAGCGCCATCGCTGTCGAAACCCTAACAAGATAGACATCAACACCCTGACCGGGGACGAGAGAGTGCCTGTGGTGAACAGACGCAATGGACGCAAGGTAAGCTGGCACACATCAGGAGACTCCATTTATCCATCCAGTTACAGTACATGTGCTAATAATAATCCTAATCTAAGACAAGGTTACTGTCTACATCAGTGTTTCTAAAATGGGGTACTAGGGGTACTTTGGAGTACTGCAGGGGGTATGTGAGATTTGTTTCTGCATAATTCCTAAAGTAATTATACTATAATAACAAATACATTTAGTGATGAACTGTAAACATTAAAAAAGTAGGCTTGCATTTAAGTGTTTTTCAGTTACAAGGTTGTTGTTAAGCCTGAACATTGTGCATCTTTGTTTTGTTTTTTTTTCTACCAAAAATGTTTCACACTTTTCAGGGGGTACTCTGCTGAAAAAATATTTCAAAAGGGGTACTATTATTAGTATTAGTATTATTGAAAATAATTTGAGAACCACAGGTCTACATGTTGAAACTACATATTTTCCAAGAAACTCATTTCATCTTTCTGTTCCACAGATGGGCGGGGCCATGGCTCCACCAATGAAGGAGCTCCCCAGGTGGTTACTGGAGAACCCAGAGTATTCGATCGCCCCTGATTGGACAGACATCGTGAAACAGTCGGTTAGTAGACAGGACACAACCTATGAACAGTTACATCTTTGTAACAACTAGCCTATTGATTTCACTGTGGACTAAATGTTTCTTCAGAAATGGTGGTTATAAATGACAATTGTTGCATTATTGTTTTCTTTATAGCCCCTCTGGGCCCAACCTTCTCAAATTGCCAGCTTGCAGTTCCGTTGTGAATTTAATTTGTTTTCTAACCTAAAATCGTCCTCCACACAGGGTTTCCTTCCAGAAGCCATGTTTGACCGCCTTCTGACCGGCCCTGTAGTCAGAGAGGAGGGCGTCCGTCGTCGGGGGCGACGACCTAAATCTGAGATTGCCAAGGCAGCCGCCGCCGCCCAGGCAGCAGCAGCAGCTCAGGCTGCCCAGGCATCGCTGGCCTCTGCTGTTTCATCTGCAGGTACACACTACTGCTAAAGCAACAGTTCACACACATAATCCACATGTATGTTAAGTAAAAAGACACACAATATTTTTAAACTTCGTCTTGCAGTAGCTCTGCCGTCACTCTTTTTTTATAAACACACATTATGTGTAAGAGATGGGATTTTATAACTTGGTGTTTGTGCTGAAGAGCTTGATTTTAACCCTGCTCTCTCTCTGTGCGTGTGTGTGTGTGTGTGTGTGTGTGTGTGTGTGTGTGTTTGTAGGAGGAATCAACCCTCTGCTGTTGAACAGTCTGTTTGGAGGGATGGACCTGTCGTCCCTCCAGAGCCTTCAGTCTCTTCAGTTGGCTGCTGGTCTGATGGCCTTCCCTCACACCGCCGACCCCAAGCACGCTGCTGCCAACGCCGCGGCTGCCTCCATGATGCCCCTTATGTTGCCCGGCATTGGAGGCCTGACCAACATGGCCGCCCTCCCTAACATGTTTAGCCTAGGCGGGCTGTTTGGAGGTAACCTGGCAGCAGCTGCAGCCTCCGCCTCAAACTCCATCGCTGACACTTCACAGAACACCAATGGAACAATGGAGGGAGCAGAGAGTGATGAGGCAGTGACGACAAAGAGGAAGAGAGATGGAGAGGAAAAAGAAGAGGGAGAAGACTATGAAGAGATGGGAGACGATGAGGAGGAGGCTGCTGATGGTAATGAGGAAGGAATGAAGAAGAAGAAGGCAAGGAAGAAGGAGAAAGGGGGCAAGGGAGTGGCTGAGAAATCAGTTAATGATGTAACTGGAGCTCAGATCCCAGCTGCTCATTCGTCAGCTGAGGCATCCATCAACGGTGACGCCGCAGCCCTGTTAGCTGCAGCCGGCATGTCAGCCAACTCCCTGGCGTTCAACCCCTTCCTCCTCTCCACCATGGCCCCCGGCCTCCTCTACCCCTCTATGTTCCTACCTCCAGGCCTCGGGGGGCTCAGTCTGCCCGGCTTCCCCACTGCCTCCACCCTGGCTGAGCTGCAGAACGCCATGGCTGGAGCGCTGGGGGGCAACGCTGTGACCACAAACCCCCCAAGAGACGAGGAGGAGGAGGACGAGGAGGAGGACGAGGAGGAGGACGAGGAGAAGGGGGGGCTGAAAGCCACAGGAGAGGAGGAGTTGGAGGGAGGAGAGAGTGACTTGGCTGAGGAAAAGGAGAATGGAGTGGAGGAGGAGACAAGAGGCGATGATTCAGCCTTGGAGGATGGAAGGATGGGTGAAGAGGAGGAGGAGGAGGAGGAGGAGGCCGCGGCATCTTCACAGAAGGACAAGAGTGACTGAAATAAAACACAAAACTGACTGGCCTTGGACATTTCCTTACCTCTGACCTCCCCCTCCCCTCCCCCTCGCCACGTTTACACGCCTCCACCAGAAATATCCAAACTATTATGAATCCTGTTTGTTTTTTTTCCTTTACATTGTTGTTGATGATTTATCTCACTCTTTGTTATTTTTTGACCAGGTATATTTACTATGTGTCAGAGAGAATGAGGTGTGTGTGTGTGTGTTAAGTTAAATCTCTCTGATCGATAGTGTAGTCAGGGAAAATCCTCACAGCCGCTCGCTCAGAGTTCAGCTCCTCTTTAAAGACTTTCTTCCTATCTGGTTGGCCTGTGTGCCCTGTGAATGGTGCACCCACACTTTTCTCACAATCCTGCAAATAGGACTTTACAAGGTTCCAATAGTGCTATTATTATTATTATTATTATTATTATTATTATTATTGCTGCTTTCAGCTCTCAAATCTTTATTTTTGCTTCCCTCTTTGTCTGGACTGTTTTGTTGTTGGCAGCATCTCATCAAGAAGAGAAGAAGCGCCTGCTGGTGGCGCTTCTTCTAACATCGGTTCTCAAAAAAGCATTACAGCTAACCCGGCTGTCTGTCTGACAAAGCTGCTGCAAAATGAATTGTGGGTAATGGAGTAAATTGAGCTGTTCTGTTTCAGAGCAGATATTTAGTTCTCACATCAGACCAGGTAGACTCTGAGGAGGGAAATGAAACCAGACTGGCCTAAAACTCAGTCTCACACACTGACTACCACAACATGCATATTCCAACATATACTTGATCATTAGCTGCACACACATGCACACTCGCACATTCAGATGTCCACCACTACACTAACCCTCTCTGTTATGTGACTGTTTCTGGGAGGACTCGTCCCTGCAGCGGATATCCTTTTTTCCGAGTTTATGTGCGTGTGTGCGTGCACACTGAACCAATACTGTTAAACCCAGTCCCACACTGTTTGAATACCAGTCTAGAGTCTTTCCACTGCCACATCTGAATCCTGTCTCTCTTTCCGAGGCGGCTGGTTTTGGCTCAGGAGTGGCAGGCGGGCTGGGTCTGCCACCAATCAGGCCGTTTGATTGGTCCGCTTCATGTCGCTGAAACCAGCCGTCCCCGTTTGGAGGACTCTGTGAATGGATTTGGAGGTGGTCCACACAGAGATGTGATGTTTCAGGTTTATTGTTTAAAGGAGGCACATGAGATGGTTGATTTTCCCGGTCGCTGCCACATTAAAATCCATTTTTTATTTGTATTTTTTTTCTTCATATCGCGATAGTGTCAGACCAAGTGCTGCTCCCTAGTGACCTTCTCTTTTAAGACTGTTTCTCTAGTCACACACACTGACACCAGGCCTGGCCAAAACGGGACGGAGACACATTTTCAACAGAGTTGGAAATTCACAAGTTTCTATATGAAGTTTAACTCTGGTCGCTGAGTAGGTTTTAAATACTTGAAAAGTGCAGGTGGTGCTTGATTTGTTTCCATTTCCGAGGCCAGTTCAAGTTTCAAAGATAAATCGAGCACTGCAAGTGGTTCAAATATTTGAAAATGCATTCAAACACACACTGTGGCCAGGTCATTAATTTGCCATCACAGCCAGCCCAGCAGATGCAGAGAGAGAACTGGGACAGAGGGGGAGAGATCACCTTTTCCTTCCCCTTCAAGTTCCTTGTTGTCCTGTGTAATGCTGAGACAGCAATAACCAAGGCAGCTTTTGAATGTCCCAACATCACTCTCCCAACACACACACACACTATATATGAATAACCACAAGTGTCGTATGAATAGAAAATCTAAACTAAAACTGTAAATGATGACAAATAAGTACTGCAATCAATTTTGTCTCACTCTGTTCCTGTTGATGCACTGGTGTTAAAGAGTTAAAATAATCAGGTACCTTTATTACTTAGCTACTTTTCTTGAAAATAAATGGACTTTTTGTTACTTTTAGCCAGCAAGCTGAAGAGCATTACCTCAAAATTCTTATCTAGCCTTGAAGTTTACAGACATACCATGTAAATGTTTTTATTTCCTCTTTTTTTTTGGTGTTTGTCTTTTTGTTTTTTTTTTGGTGTTTTTTTTTGAGACATCATGTATGATGAATTGTAGCTATGATGCTTTTAATAAAAGTGAATCATGATATTCGCCTAGGAAACCAAACTGTCGCTTGCATCTCATTATTTGTTTCACTCCTCTGTACTTTTTGGGAAGACTTTCTTCCAATTCCACCGACTTTAACCTTACTCTTCTCAGTAATACTTCAGATGGTCTTTAGTCTACTAGAGTGAAAACCTGAAAACTTAACTCAATGTCCACTCAAAAGCAACTATGCAAACGTGGCTGAAGACGAAGAAGTGGTTAACTCTCAGGAGAAAGCTAAGTGGACCTTGAGTTAAAGGTACACTGGAGTTTAACAAAGTTGTTAACATTAAGTCTTTCATGCTCAAATACGTTGTGTGTATCATTTAGGCCTGACAACAGTATATCAACTGCATTTCCTTCCTTGCGATGACGATTTTTGGAAGAATTTGAAACCAACATTTTACATTCACCTTCGCTTGTTCGCAGTAATCGTCTTTCTTGCATGTTGGAGCTACCAACTGTCAAGCAATGGAATAGCATGAAACCATCAGCAGGACTGTATATTACCAGATAATTTCTAATAAGGGGAGAACTTCCACTCTCGATACTTCCGGCTTCTGAACTGGTTGCAGTTCCACTCTGGTTCCATATGAGGGCGCTCACTGGCGAGTGCAGAATGAATGGAGGTCTATGGAGATATACACCCCAGGATATAGTTGTCTAGTAATTTTAATGTTGCATGTTGTTAAATGTCAATGACGTCATACACACATTCGGCCAGAGATGCTGCTTTGCGGCTTTTGCGAGCTCTGAGGCACTTCCTTTTCTCTCTCGAGGCATCGACAACACAGCTGACAGGTCAGACTCTCCCTGTACACGTGCTAGAAAGAGGTTTGCTAATGTTTTAAAGACCACACCGAAATATTCACTCTGACATTCTGGCTCTGCTTCGGATGCCGTCAAGCGGGATCTCTGGTCGTAATCAGTCCTTCACTGACCAATCAGCATTCATTAGCAGAGTGCTAGCGTGGTATGGGCGACTCAACCTGTAAGAAATCAAAAGGGCATAAGTACTCGTTTATTCAACTTTTGACCTATAATCCATGTTGAACTTGCAAAAACTACAATCAAATCTGAGATTTCTTAACGACAATCAGGCGAAAGAGACAAATTTAGCCGCCTAGCTCCATAGACTCACATTCATTTTGCACTCGCCCGCACTCGGCCCCCTAGAGGCCTTAATGGCCATTATGTATAACTGGACCATGACAGTGAGAGCAGACCAACTATTAACCAACTATTTGATTAGATGTAGATGTTGTCATGAAACAGTTTGCAGTATGTCAGCATTT